>CAKNWT010326944.1:0-11232 GCA_932066315.1 Andricus coriarius | reverse complement strand
ATATTCCTTTCCCCTCGACATCCTTCCGCAGCCTCTCCGCCACCACCATCGCGGATATTTTATACGCCGTATTCATTAGCTTAATCCCTCTATACTTTTTTCTGCCTGTTCCTGTCTCCTATCTTATACAGTGGCACTATTAACCCTTCTCTCCACCCTCCTGGGATTCCATCCCCCCTCCATACTTTCTTTACTACCTCCTTCAGCCTCTCCCTAACCTCTTGTGTACTAAACAGTCATGCTTCGTTCTCTACCTCATCCAGCCCTGCTGCTCTTGACCTTCTTAATTTCCTTATCTGTTTCTCTATCTCCTCATCACCCAAATCTTCCATCTCTGCCTCCCGCGTTCTTCTACTCCCACCATCCCTCTTCTTTGAATCTGAGCCCTCAAATGATTCTTTACAAAAATCCCTCCACTCCTCACTCCCTATCTTCTCACTTATCCCCACTCTACGCTTTCTAAGACTATTTATTATCTTCCACACATCCCCTTCTGTCTTAAAATTTCCAAACTCCTCTTACAGATCTTTCTCTTTTTCCTGTTCTTTTTTCTTACACATCAATCTAAGCTCCTTCCTCATTTCTACGTGCTCCTCTCTTTTCGCTATACCCTCTTTCCACTTCTTGTACTCCCTCTTCACCTTCCTTTTCACCTTTTTACATTCCCTATCCCACCACGACTTCACCATTCCTTTCTTCTTCTTTTTAAATACCTTCTTTTGCATGCATCCTTTAACTTTCTCTTTTAAATCCTTCCATATCTCTTCCACCGACTCCCCTTCAAAACGTGAGTTACTTAACTGCTCCTTATACCTCTCAATCGCCTCCCTCGTTCAGCTCACCCTCTACCCCATCGACCCTTCTTTTCTCCCTTACCTTCCGCGAGTCTCACCCCTTATCCACAGCCCCAATGGCTGGTGGTCCGATTCCACCCTCCCCTACACTGCGAATCTTTCCTTCTCCTCCCACCCATATGTATTCATGACTACATAGTCCATCACCGACACCCCCAACTTACTTACATATGTGTGTTCTCCCTCTTCGTCACCAGTTACCATAGAATTTCCCCTTCCTTATTTATTACCTTATCCTTTGATTTCCTTTCAAAGCTCTCCCCTTAACTGTAAAGGCCTCCTTCCCTCCCAACCTCGCATTAAAGTCCCCACCCAGTACCATCATACCCTCCTCTCTTTCGCCTAGCAAGTCTTCTACCCTTTCTTTGATTCTTTCCATCCCATCCTTATTGTACACTGTCACAAACTTACACTTTACCCCTCCTATATTTACTTCTCTTATTTGCACTCCCTTCCCTTCTTCCTTTCCATGAACTACTTCCTCTAATCCTTCTCTAACACCCGTTATAATTCCCCCACTAGCTCTTCCTCTCTTCTTCACTCTGACCGCCTCCTGGAGTCTCCACCTATATCCCCTTGGCAGCTTTTGCTCTATTCTATCCCATTCCTTCCTTTCTACCCACGTCTCTACCAGTCCCACCACATAAAACTCTTGGATATACCTCCAGAACTCCTCATCCTTCTTCTTTATCCCTGCTACGTTCCAGTACAGCACCTTCACCACTCCTCTACCCTGCATTACCCTCGCCCCCCTACTTCCTACGAAACGAATTCGCCTGCACTTCCTTCAACACCTCTTTCTCCTCGTCCCACACCCACATTTTCTCGTCTATTCTTATTTTCTGGTATCCTACCTTTGCCGATCTCCCTTCTCTCCTTTCACTCCTAGCCTTGTCGTACAGATTCTCTGCACATCTCTTTCTTTTCTCGTCAAAACGTGATAAATGAAAACTGCCCTATCCTTTATTCTATTCTTATTTCGCATCACCCCCAAATTTTCTTCCCAGCTCTTTAACTCCACAACCGCCACTTCCTTCTCCTTCCTCCCCTCCAGCTTAAGTTTTCCGACCAACTCTTTAGTACACCGTATGCTCTGTAGCAACGTTTCCACACCCTCCCTTCTTTCACCGCTCTTTAGCTTCAACCCTCTTATCACAATATTGTTTCTCCTGTCTGCCTTCTCTCTTCTCTCCATTCTCATCTCCATTGCCCTTATTCTTTCGCTATCCTCCCTCTCCTCCTTTTCATTCCTACGCTCTCCCCCACTCCCCGACACGCTGCTCGAAACTCGACCACGCACTGTTGGCCGTCGTGGCACGTGGAAAATTTCCTCTCCGTCAATTTCCAGAAGGCCAGAAGGGCCTTTTTCATAAGCCCACACTTGAATCTCAACGAAATAGCGACAATTTCCATAAAATCAAAAATTCTTATGTTTTAAAAAAATACGCGAGATACAAAAAAAGTTTAGGCAGTAAAGTTGTTTCTCTTCAAAATATCTACAAAAAGTTTTTTTTACCGCTTTCCGATAATTAGCAAAAAAAATTGCTTGTTATTATAAAAAACTTTTGGCGGACATTACTCAAGCCCAGAGAAAGGCTACGCAAAACAGTGTCGACCACTTAAAATGGAAAAGGAGGTGACTCAGAAATGGTTTTCGCCGAACTGAGATGCAATATAGAATTCTTTTCGAGGTATCGATATAAAAGTTTCAGTTTCGTGATTCTTAGTATTTTTAGTGCCCTGCTTGGACTGATAATAAAAATTCCCTTCAAATTAATAAAAAACCTTATTAGTCACATTATTAATTTTTATTCTAATTAAGCTTTCTAGCTTTTACCTGAGTTATATAACAAAAGGCTTTGGATTTTAACTATCTTCATACAAAATCAATCAATATCTTCTATTCGGTGAAATTTATCTATCAAATTCTTATTTCTTACTTTCGACCAAGTCATACAAGTCCTAAAATTGTCCTGTAGACATTTTTTGGCGGACGGCTTGAGTACGTCCAGAGGACCTTTAAAAGACATAAAAAGCTCAAAAGAATGTGTCTCAATGTTAATTATAAATTACCCATATGTACTATCTGTACTTTATTTTGTATTTACGTATGACGTGCCCAGTTGAGCTCGTGAAAAGCTGCTCCCGGCAGATTAAATTGCAAAAATTCTGATTTGCGTGAAGATAAAAAAAATGTTCTAAAGGTTATAGATATATATTAAATTATTATATTCACCAATGGAAATAAGAATAACGGGTAAGGATAAGACCAGAGTACAGACTATCCTCATCTTTTCTAATCTGAGGACAAACTGATTGATGTACTTGTAATGATGAAGAAGTTGATTAACGATGTAACTAGTGACTGTCCAAATGATTCATTCGCTTATATAATATGCACTTTAGTCGTTATCTCCTAGACTCAAGTCGTCAAGCTTATATTTATGCGATACTGACATTTCATAAGAGTCAGTCTCAAGGAAAAAATTTCTTTATAGTTTTCATAAAACTGATGTCACTATTTATGCCATCTTTCTCGCTTTCTTAAAAGCTGCGGTTTACAAGAAAAATTTATATAGTGTCTACCATAACGCTCGGTACTTTTATGCAAAGATGAACTCTTTAGTTTGAAAAATGAGTCGGCGGGCATTTTATACAGTCGAACCAGAATTTGAGGTCGGTTTTGGTTCTGACCTTCGGCTCTAGTGAAAGTACTCCGAGCGTAAGCAGTCAGGGCCGTGTAAGTCATGTTTGTTGGATATTTCTGCGTAGTAAAAAATATTCAAAATCTTTTTGCCTTTTTTTGTTCTAATACGAAGACAAGGGTAAAATAAATATCTAGCGAAAATACGGAGGAAATTTTGCTGTCACATGTTAGAGTACATCTTTTCTCTGCTTACGTACCTTAAACGTTTGCGGACCGTTGAGCATCTAGTTTAAAGTGAGTGCTTTCTCTTGAATGATCGGTCCGGAGACTCTGTCTCTCGCTTGCTTAAACGATTCGAAGACAGCAGTATCGCACAGCAATAAATGATTTTCAACAAAGAATTCTTGTGTAATTGTTTAAAATATAGTTCTTTCATCACAAAAAAGGCTTGAAAAGTATGAGGTATAATAATTATTTGATTTTACTTCTTAAAAATAAATTATCGATTTCAATTTTTAAGGAGGGAGTACCTCTTTTTTATCGAAAATATGAATTTTAAATAATTTTTAATATCTTCATGCGGTTTAGAATTATTATTTGTTGTAAACAATCGTAAAAAAATATAATCGTTTTACATAAGTGTGCCAACGGTAACCAGTCCGATTCCCGACCCGACGCATGCGCAGTACGAAAAGATACCAAAATTGGGAGCACTGCAGACTCTCTGTCCACCCAATACGATAGAAAAAGAGGCTTCAAAGTCATTGTTTCGAATTCGCTCACACGAAATAATCCGATTAGTCCAATCAGCTTCAAGCATTGGAGCCTTACTGCTGGTCGACGCAAACCCGCCATCGTGTTTATTCGCTATGCAAACATGTGTGCTTCCCGCTTGAGAGTAAACTGACGCAACGTCGTGACGCAGTTACCCAGCTAGGCCGTTAGAGTACAACGCCTTACCGCTATGCTCCTGTTTTGTCACGCCTGAGTGAGCACCGCAAATCCCCGCAGATTCTCTCACCCGGAACCGTGGCGTCAATTCTCAGAAGGTGGTTGAAATTAAGGTTCGACTGTAATTTTCAAAACAATCCAGATAAAATGTAGAATTATTCAGATGTAGTTATAATAATTTTCCGCATCATACTCTGGCAGGGTCCTGATACGCTACTTTTTCACATAGTTCTATACTCGATATTTAAAATTTTGGTTTTTTTCGACCCTCCCTGGTGTTATGTATTATTAATATTATTTTACATAGAGAAACTCAGATCATTTTGTGACTATAAATAGGATTCAGATTAAAATGTCATATGATTTGACGTCAGCACAGTTTTATTGTATATGTACATTAGGTTTTGAGAATGATAACCTCCTCCTCTGAATTGAATGATTAATATCAATACGGGCTTTCTGTCACTCAATGTAGCCACCCTCTAAGCCATGGGTTGATACCAATTGTAATTGAATCAACTAATTTAAAAATATTTTTAAATTGAAATTATTTAATTTAAAAATACAAAAAAGATTCAATCTTTCCGTGTTACGGCCTCTCGGTGACACCGAATGACCTTCTCGAGTAATCTGTCTTACCCTTGTATGCAGGGCTCTGCAGGAGCGGATCTTTTATGTCCCTTGCTACTCGTGGGAACGAAATGAGTTATTTCAAAAAAATAAATGAAGATGGAAATTACCGAAGGAACCTTATAACGTAATTCGGAATGTATAAGTAGGAAACAACCCGGGAGTAACCCTAGCAATACTAATGTCGGGAAGTTAAACCAAATAAAAAAACCACGACGAGCTAGATTGTCGGGAGCTGCTAGAAAGAGGTTTAGACGCTAATTATCAAAGCAATCGGACGAAGATTCCAAGGAGGGGCCATTCTAAAAGCATCACACCGTAAGAAATCAAGGAATAGAAGAAGATGCGGCTGAGAGGTCCAACAGTCTCTTATAGCCAGGCTTATTTCCAGTAACCAAACTCGTTAACGACCATACCAAGACAATTGAAGTGGCATTAGAGAATATAATCGATGGGGTGCAACCTGAAGAATTTATTTCAAAATTTGAAGATTGCCGCTTAAAAAATGATACTTTTAATGGCATGTGTTCGGACGAAGTGTCCCGAACTTGACTCAATGAAGCTCTTGGTGGATTGCCATCCTGGGTGGGAGCTAAAATCAAAGTGATCGACAGTAAAGACCTCCTAAGACCTGTGAACTGCTGCGTGTAACTAACAGCGGTCCTTTAAAGCATATATATCCAAAACCCCACCGTGAAAACAGGAGAATGGAAGGTTATTGATATCAAGGCGAGTGGACAAGCTACTTAACTTTTAATAACTGCAGAGCCAGGAGTGGATGAGAATCACAAGAAGATCGACTGCAGGCCTCATTATGGGTTTGAGAGGATCATTATGCAGATCCTCTCAAACACCAAAGTTACGCCCAAAGCGGAGCTCTGGATTTGTCTTCGGAAAAGATGGAGGAGACAACTGGAAGTTAAAATTGACAATAGATTTGTATGTGAGTACAATAACTTTAAAAAGAATGAATCTATCAGATTGGGCCTTCGTACACTTTTTTAGTGTCGGAAACTGAAGCTCAAGTTTGTTAGCCAGTTATTTTGGATTAAAGATTAAAAGGTAGAGCATTTTCAAAATGTTTGAGACCATTTTTTTAAAAGTTTAAAATTCGATGTACGGCTATTCGAAGTATTCGGAAAGTAGAATCATTAATCTTCACGATTTTTTTTTATAAAAAGAAAATTATCAGAATTTTAGCATTCTGAAAATTAAAAAAAAAAACAAAGGAAAATGAAAATTTTAAGTCAAACAACGCACGACATGAAAAAACCAAGATCCGAAAAAAGATGAAAATACAAAAATTGTGCACACAAAAAGATCTGCGAATTTTTTAATAATTACTTCTTGATAGGACGGGTAGTTTTTATTTTGATTGTTAAAAAAATAAATTAAAAATATTAAATTTTTTGTCAAACGACACAGGCTACGAAAATAATTAATAGGCAAAGTTTGCTCACCTTAAAAGATATATAAATTTGTTAGTAATCACTTTTGATGGAAGGCGTAGTTTTTGTTTTAATCGTAAAAAATCAAATTGAAAAATAAATTTTTTTGATAATCGACACAAGCTACTAAAAAATATAAATTGACAAAAATTGTTCACCCGAAACAGATCTACAAATTTTGTGTCGATCACTTTTTGATAGGATGCGCAGTTTTTGTTTTAATCGTAAAAAATAACTTTAAAAATAAAAAAATTAAATTTTTGGACAGACGACACAAGCTGTAAAAAAATGATTTGAGATCATTTTGACAAAAATGATTTGATGGTCGAGGGACCATCAGGTCCCTCGAACACAGCTTTAGCAGCGGGACAACCTTGACTACCTTCTCCAGTATGCAAGCCCTTGGTTTGACCGCCTTGGGGTCCCTGTAACAAAAACCTGCCCCCCTATTCCCCTTATGGTATGTCGAACTAACCAAGGCCATGCCCCTCTGCAGAACCGCAGAGGCGCCTTTGCTGTGATGCAAGTTAATTTGAATAATTTTCAGGCCAGGAGCAGTCATTTTAGGTCTGCTCCTTGTCTTCCTGTGTCTCGACAGGCTCCTCCTATCCCTGGCCGGCAACCCTAAAGTTGACCTGTCGAAGGTGGTAGAAGGGCCTGTTGTTGAGGACCGTAAGAGCCCTCGTCTGGGATTCAGGAATTTTTATAACTGGAAGCTGCTTGGTACCTTCCACTGTGTCTTCTTCCTGAGACCGATCGTTCCTGGCGATTCACCAGGTCGCTGTCCTCAGTGAAAGGTTGAATCCCTCCAATCCTTGAAGGCTCACAGACGGTTCTTCCAGCTTACCTGGGCACTGCGCCGTAGCCCACACTTTCTTTTGGAGCAACTCAACCCCACATACTTTTAGGTATGTACCTTTACAGGGCCTTGTCTCGACCACTGTATTATGTAGCCAAGCTTTAGCCGCTGGGTTGGCTGCGATAAATACAAATACCCCTCCCCTACAGAATGAAGTCTCAAACTTTGGTCATTTATCTGGGGACACTCTTTCGAGCACCCTCCAGGTGGCCTCCCTGAAGACCTTAAACTGCTCCGCAGTAAGCAGTGAGTCTGGATAGCTCGTATTTACCACCACCACCGTCAGGGGGCTAGCTTGTGCCTCTTCATAGACTTAGACACTCCCCTTTCCACGGTGGGGTTTTCTCTGAGCCCCTCCCTTTCTTCTAGGTCACGGTGTAAATTGTCAGCGTTGTGGAAATAGACAATTTCCATGTCAGAATTTCTGAACAAGCTTGTATTGTTCGATAACGTGTTTTATATCAACAAAAAAATCAACACGAAAACAATTTTGTTTAAAACCCATTGATGCGCAAAGTGACCAAAATTTTTCACCGATTTGGACTGGATAACTTTTGATGAAAACGCACTAGAAAAAAATGAAATACATATTCTGATGCTTTCGGGATCGCTCTTTCCGAATCTGGTGACGGAATTGACGAACACTATTCCTTATGCCCTTTTTTTGCCATTTTTTGAGAAAACGTCAATTTTTTCAGTTTTTTTCCCCTTTAATCATAAAAATAACCCTGATAACGTTGTCACATGGTGCTAGAAATTATTCAAATTTGGTCATCGATAATTTTCCTTGAAATATATGCACTTGAAAATTTTTTTGGAAATCTATGATTCCAATATGGCGACCATTTAAATGTGACATAATGCGTGTTTCTGACACCGTGTGAATTCTTTGTTGGGAGTGCTTTTTTTCAAAGAATACTTCAAGCAAAAGTTTTTCATTTCAACGACTTATTTCGGAAATTTCCCTCAAATTCTGGGCCCAAAGTATTTTTGGGCCTTATGAATTCCAAAACATGTTAAATAGTAGAAAAAATCTCATTTTTGATTTCAGATTTGGAATCTACGGAAAATTTCATGTAAGAATACATGAACTCAAAATTCAATTTTCGGCCCTTACGTACACTATTGCATACTCATATATATTTTTAGGCCTTTTGGGGTCAAGACTATGTTGAATAATGAAAATATCTTATTTCCCATTCGAAATTCAGAATCTACAGGAAATTCCACGATAGAATACCTATTTTTCATTTCGAAAACTTAGGCCCTATGTACACTTGAATTGGGTCTTATCTACTTTTCGGACAGTACCGAAAATGCCGATCCACTTCTGGCATTCGGAATGAAATCATGAATCTCGTCATAAAACACTAGAATTTTTACCACGTGGAGGTGATCGCTCTTCGAAAACCTCTTTTTTCACTTTGTGAAAGCGCAAAGTTCATCATTAGAGGGCTGACAATTGGCACCTGAAGTTGGCGCCAGAGTTTCTGAATCTCAGCTATTCGTGATCTAATCTTTCATGTTACTGTCAGCCTCGCGAAGACAAGCTCCAATCTTCAATAATATTTCTGAACATATTCTTGGTTTTTGTACATGCTCTTACTAACTCAATATGCCAAGAAAAAAGGTAGACTCGTATGAGCTTCAGGAATCGGAAAATAACGTAGACGTTGTATTCATCCCTGATGTAGATGATTCCGGAGAGTCAGGGGATGATGAATCGGATGACGAATGTCATATGGATCAATGCTCTGGAACTGAATCTAAAATTCCTTTCATGACTCGTTCATTCGCTAAAAAGCATGAAGAATACAATAATTCTCAAAGAAAACTAGAGGAAAATCATAAATATGTTTGGCTGAGTGGAGAACAAATTTACGAAAATGCTCTCACGAATGAAATCTTGTTATCTGCCTCAGACAAGAATGCAATTTTCAACAGATCTCATAAAGAAATATTCGAGTTTTTTTTCTCTTCTGAGTTGAAAACCTATTTAATAAAAGCTACAGAGGAGAACGGCTTCGATCTTTCATCAACAGATTTTGACACTTTCTTGGGTATCTTGATTTTTTAAACCTACAACAGGAGATTAGCACAACGAGACTACTGGTCGAAAGACCCATTTTTGAAATCTGATATAGTTTCTAAAGCTATGAGTCGTAACGAATTTGAACTTATCAAGAAAAATATCAAATATTCAAAATTGGAAGATAGAAACGATTCAGACAAAGTTTGACGCGTTCGAAAAATGATAGCAATCTTCAGGAAGAACATGATGAGATTTGGAATCTTTTGTACCGCCTTATCTATCGATGAGATGATGGTGAAATATTTTGGCAGATGCGTATTGAAGCAGTTCATAAAATCAAAACCAATACGATTCGGTATAAAGCTTTGGGCCTTATGTAGCGCCAGTGGGTATATGTTAAGTTTCGACATTTATTGCGGCAAGAATGAGAAGGTCGAAAAGTTAGCTAAATGTGCCCTAGGAAGCAGAGTCGTTCTCAAATGCTTGAGGATATGTTGAAAACCATCCCTCCTCGTAAACTCAAAGAATTTGATGTCAACTTCGTCAACCTGTTCTGTTGTCCCGATTTCTTAGTTTATTTGACAAATGCTGGTATTGGCGCAACTGGAACAGTAAGAGAGAACAGAATAAACGTGAAAAATGTTTTAGAGAAGAAAGTACCTAGGGGTACGCATCTAGTGCAACATGAGCAGAATAGTGGGATCAATTTGATCACAGTTCAGGATTCAAAACCAGTCTCGATCTTATCCACTGCTGCTGGCGTCACTCCTCTGAGTACAGTGAAGAGATTCGATAAAGAAGCTAAAGCTAAAAAGGAACTTCTATTCCCACATGCATTCATCATGTATAAAAAATTCATGGGTGGGGTAGATTTGAATGATGAGTATTGCAGTAGAGTTCTGCCCAGTTTTAGATCGAAAAAATGGACGTGGGTCATTTTTATGAGGTTGATACAGGCAACAATCACAAATGCAACTGTTCTATGTAACACTGTACAGCCTGATAAGAAATGTCCAATAAAAGAATTCGCTTTAGAAATAAGCAAAAATTATTTCACGTCACGGGAATTTTTAAAACATCAACATGAAAAAGGCACCAAGAGATCATATTTTTCAGTGGGACGATGTAAGATTAGATCTTCGAAAATGTGTAAGACCTGCGATGAGAGATACTTCTGTGAGCCATGTTTTAAGAAGATCCATAATAAGTAGTGAGTGAGAAAGGATGAAGAATGTCAGGATGAAGAACAGTTGTACGGAGAGATTCATATGGAAAGAAATATGAAGAAAATAGAATGGAAAAGTAACAAAAAAAATAAAAATGAAAAAAGAGGTTTTCGAAGAGTGCCCACCTCCACGTGGTGAAAACCGGTCAACGTTGCTTCTATCAACGGCAAAGGGCGCTCCAACAGCACAATTGATTGAATGGGCCCAAAAATGTGAATTATGAATTGTATCCAACATGAACCTGAGTGATTCTAGTGTTTCATGATGAGATTCATGATTCCATTCCGAATGCCAGAAGTGGATTGGCATTGTCGGTACTGTCCGAAAAGTAGATAAGACCCAAATCAGAATTCGGCAAATACCTATTTTTACAGGAAATCTCACGTAGATTATGAATCTATGATTTTTTGCATCATTGAAGATTATTTGAGTCCCATTAGACTACAAAAAGTTTCGAGTAGCCGCAAAAGTGTACATAATGCCCAAATTTTCGAATTGAAAAATAGGTATTCTATCGTGAAATTTCCCGTAGATTCTGAATTTCGAATGGGAAATGAGATATTTCCATTATTTAACATAGTCTTG
>CAKNWT010326941.1:3740-15012 GCA_932066315.1 Andricus coriarius | reverse complement strand
GGATAAGTAGTTTGTTAATATGCTATATGAAAAGACACCACAAATGGAAAGAAAGTATGCATTTATTTCATGAACCGTACACACCAGTGGTAATTCCTCACACCTATGTTTGAAAAACTTAAAGATCATAACTCGCTCCACAAATCCTTAGACTCTACTAGACTCATCAATCTATTGATATTATACCCCGCTCTTGCCTCTCTAAGTAGTCTCGTGACAATATTCCTCAGTGCCTTATAGATATCATAGATTGAATGGTCCCCTAGTCTTTTCCATACCTAGTATTCACGATCACGCTCTCTTATCAAAATGTTGTTATTATCCGTTTTCCATGGACAAATGCTTCTTCTTGTCACATAAGATCTTAAAGGAATTGTTGTTTGATAGGATGAGGTTAACTTTTGCCCTCTCATCTACTATATACACAGATCTAACCATGTATCAGAGGTCTCAGTATGGTGAGTTGCTGCATATGGAACTATAAATAGATTAAGTGATTAGAAAACATCCTTTATACAGATAGATCCACAATCATGACAATTAAAATCAAAATTAAAATCCCCTAAAATTATTATATTATCATATGCATGATTGAACCTTAAGAAAGAGGATTCAAAATCCTGCAAATATTCTCCATGAGGTCTTCCATGTGCCACAGAGAAAGGAATAGGTGACACCCTATGCCTAATAATCTCAGTTATGATATATTTAGGTTTATTAGATAATCCATTAGATGTCTCCAGTACTTTAAAGTTAAAGCCATTCATGATATATACAGGAACACCACCTTCCCTCCTTCTCTCCTTATCTCAGCGTATATCAGTTTATAACCATCAATAGCAACAATATTGTCACTAATGATTTCAGTAAGCCATGTCTCACTTATCGCAATTATATGATAGATATTTATATTTAATTAAGCACGTAGTAAGTCTATATGCGATGTTAATGAGTTGATGTTAATATGGCATATCATCAACTGAAAACATTTCACGACCAATGAAGAATCGGAAGACTGGCCATCTGTGGATAGTCGTTCAACTGTTTGACCAAGATCACTTTCATTTTTGATTTCGATTATTGGATCATTATCCTTGCCACGAACAAAAATTAGGCCATTGACCTTCCATACATACCTATAAGATAGTTTCTTAGCTTTATTCCTAGTTAAAAGAAGAATTTTGTATTGTGCAATAGGAAGGTATTCATTAATATACAGGGTGCCCAAAAAGTAACGAAACCCCTAAATAATTTTCCAGGTAAAATATTTTTCGAAAAGGTCAAGGTCATTCTTGAAGTAAATTTTAGCAAGGAATCCAGTGGTGACCTTGAATTTGACCTTGAGCTTGACCTCCAAGGTTATTTTAAGGTCAACTTTGTTTTTTTTTAAGAGGAACCCCTATTTTTGACAACGGAAATCGAACGAGTTGGAAATTTTACGTCGAAACATGTACTTAGGTCGTGTATCAAGGGTGACCTTGAACTTCAGCTGAAGGTTATTATGCTTGACCTAGGTATGGGGCGGGTCCAATCTGTACTGCTGCGGCTCAGGTGTTTACGAAAAACTTCGAGGTCATTCTTGAAGTAACTTTCACAAGGAATCCAGCAGTGACCCAGAATGTGACCTTGACCTTAACCTTCACGGTTATTTCAAGGCCATCTTTGTTTTTTCAATTGGGTACCCCTTTTTTTGACATCGGAAATCGAAAGAGCAGAAAATTTTGTGTCTAGACATAAATTTAGGTCATGGTTCAAGGATGACCTTGAACTTTAGCTGAAGGTTGTTAGGCTTGACCCAGGTATGGGGCGGGTCCAATCTGTACTGCTTCGGCTTAGGCGTTTACGAAAAAGGCTTATGTCATTCTTGGTGTAACTTTTAACGAGGAATCCTGTGGTGACCCTTAATTTGAACTTCAAATTGACCTGCAAGGTCAAAAACAAAATTTTTCAAGTAAACAAATTTAAAAAATTGAGAAAAAATCAAATAAAAAATTTATTTATTTATTATTTTATTAAATTTTTTGTGACGAAAGTTAAAACTATACTTTGATCGACTTTTTTATTATTCGTGGGTTTCATGCTAGCATAACTAACTCCAAGAATGACCTCGACGTTATTCATAAACACCTGAGCCGAAGCAGTACAGATTGGACCCGCCCCACACCTGGGTCAAGCCTAATAACCTTCAACTAAAATTCAAGGTCATCCTCGACCCGTGACCTGAGTTTATGTTTGGACGCAAAATTTTCTGCTTTTTTCATTGCTGTGGTCAAAAATAGGGGTTCCCAATTGAAAAAACAAAGTTGACCTTTAAATAACCTTGAAAATTAAGGTCAAGGTCACATTCAAGGTCATCGCTGGATTCCTTGTGAAAGTTACTCCAAGAATGACCTCGAAGTTTTTCGTAAACACCTGAGCCCCAGCAGTACAGATTGGACTTGCCCCATACCTAGGTCAAGCATAATCACCTTCAGCTGAAGTTCAAGGTCACCCTTGACACACGACCTAATTACATTTTTGGACGCAAAATTTCCCGCTCGTTCGATTTCCGTTGTCAAAAATAAGGGTTCCCATTTAAAAAAACAAAGTTGTTCTTGATATAACCTGGAAGGTCAAGCTCAAGGTCAAATTCAAGGTCACCACTGGATTCCTTGTTAAAATTTACTTCAAGAATGACCTTGACCTTTTTGAAAAATATTTTACCTGGAAAATTATACAGGTGTTTCGTCACTTTTTGGACACCCTGTATAATAGTCATTCCTAATTCTGACCGAACTTCACTTGCCGTCAGTGGCTTTTTGTTCTTCTTCAAGCAAGCTATCATTTCATTTCTTCGCCTAGTTTTTGAAAATCATACTATTATATTCACACACTTTAGAAACAAGAGATAGAAATAATCACTAGCAATCACTAGACTGCATGTCCAAGATGGCGAGCAAAGCCTTAATGTTCAGCATTTCAAGATGGAGTCAACAGTTTAAGTTTGGAGACAATATTGGCTTCAATATTCACCATAATAGTCACTATACTCTGTTCCCCAAGAGAACGTCCTGGAGACGCGCATGGGGGTTGTGGTTTCTCGATGGAGGATTGTCCTTACCTTTTTTTTTACATGTAGCTTCTTCATTTCTCTTCTCATTGGTCCTTTGGTCCGAGTTGAATATTTATTACTTGCTTTGGGATTCTTTCTAAAATTTTTGCCAGATGTTAGCCGTAAAAGAAGAGGACCTTACCTCGTGCAGGTCTCGAGTTACAAAAATTAAAAAGTTAAAAATTAATAATTCTCCAATCACCGACTTGAAAGTAATATATTCGGAATGTGCACATTATTCCGATTCCAACGACATGTGATTTGTCCATAAAGGTTTAAAATTGGAGAACTAATCAATATTAAATTAAATATTGAGCTAAAGTTTCTTCAATTAAACTTCTTCAAATCTTCAACTTTTCGAAGGAAGTAATATATTAGTGGAATCGAAAAAATGCCTAGATGCTGATTATATTATTTTCGAAACGCTAATTGCAAAATTGACAGTTTTTCAATTTCCTTCCTTTGACTTGTCTGTGGGCAACATACCCCTGCTGCAGTAAGGTTGCTGAAACAGATATCAGTGAAAACCCAGACTGTCGACTAATGTCGTAAATCAATAAAGAAAAGAGTTTTTAGGAAGTTGAAGGATTTCACTACGGATTGGCTGAAACATGTCAAGAAACCCCGCCTTCCTGAAAAAATTTAATAATAGGCTGCGCGAAGAAAACCAAACTTAGTCCTTCTTCAAGACCTTCTCTCGGGGAACAGAGTATAGTACTCACTACACCGCATTTCCAAGATGGCGCCCAAGGCTTCAATTTTCAGCTTCTCCAAGATGGCGACAACTCTTCAGTATTGACACAACAGTGCTAAGCTAAGCCTTTCACATTCATGAACCATGCAGTAAAGCAATCCTCAAGATTTTGAAGATTGACAGCTATTGGTTTTAAATATCGCTTTATCGGATGAACAATAACGCTTTTAGATAAATAAATTATCTGAAAGCATTTAAGGTGCATGCTAGAAAAATTTAAGATGGCGACAACGGCTTCAATACTGGAGAGTATCCTCATCCCTTAAGAATCCATGTAGCCGAGAGGATGGTAACAGAGGCTCAAAATGGCTGCTTCTCCTAATTCTCAATATGGCGGAAATAGCTTCAAGAGTGCATCACTTTTAAATTTCAAGATGACTACATTCCTAATTTTCAAGATGGCAACTTCGGCTTGAACAATGTAGTGGCTTCCAGTTCCAAGATGGCTACATCTCATTATTCAAAGATTGCGACAACGGCAGTTTTGAGTCAACAGTGCCAAGCTCACCTCAGTCCACTAGAGTCCATACAGAAAAGCCCAACCTCAAAAGTGACAGCTATTGATTTTTCAAACGGGTTTTTGGAATAACTTTAACGCTTTTGGATAAACAAATTTTCCGAATGCATTTTTGGGTGCATGCTTAAACAAATCTGCACAAAAGGATGGCCGCTAGGCCCAGAAAGCAGCAGAATCAATGGTTTTAGGAGGAGCGAAAATTCACGTGTAATTTAGTACTCACAGAGAGTGAGAGAGAGGATTGTTGAGAGAGGGATATGGACAGAGGGAGAGGGCGGGGAAAGGGAGAGGGACTGCACAGTAGTTTCCACTACATATTGCGCTCCGCACTAGACTTCTCAGTATTTATAATGACTGCACAATTAAATTGAAAAGTATCTAAATCTGCTTATCATAGTTTCGAATCGCCTATAATTGCACAGGAAATTCTAAAGACTGCGCAGTGAATTTCTACTACAGCTAGAGATGCGCAGTAATTTTCTATTATGTTTAGCGCTGCGCAATATAATTCTGACACGCTAATAGCTATGCAGTAATATCTTACATTTTACGCAGCTGCGCAGTTGAATTTCATAATGCACAGAACAGCTAAATACAGTTTATAATCGCAAAAGACTGCGGAGATAATAGTAAATACTGTGCAGTACAGTTCTATTAGAAGTAACGGTGTGTAGTAGTTTTTACTGCACATTAATATGTGCAGTATTATTCTGTCACGATCATAGCGGTGCAGTAGACTTCTCAAAATTTCATGACTGCGCAGTAGACTTATGATATATTTATGACTGCGCACTATACTTATGATATATTTATGGATGCGCAGTATACTTCTGATATATGTATGACTGCGCAGTTAAACTTCATAGTATCTAAAACAGCTTAATACAGTTTCCAATCAAGTTGCGTGGTATCATTCTGCCAGACACATGGCTGTGCAGTACTGTCCTACAGTTGACACAGCTGCGCAGTTGAATTTTACAGTGTCTAGAACAGCTAAATAGTTTCTAATCGTATATGACTGATAAGAAAATTCTAAAGACTGTGTACTACAATACAATTGTACTTAAGGCTGTCCATTAGTTTTCTACTATGCATATCGCTACACAGTATTACTTTTTCTACACTTGTGGTTGCGCAGAAGTCTTCTACATTGCAAACAGCTGCACAGTATTCTTATACCATAGGTATGACTGCAAAGTAAACTTCTCAAGAATGTATGTATGTCTATAATTAGTGCTGCGCAGTATTATCGTGTCACACTCATGGCTGCGCAATAGTCTCGCGCAATGCACGAAATTGAATTTCATAGTGTCTAGATCAGCCTAATACAGGTTACAATCGCATAGGACTGCGTAGAAAAAATATAAAAACGGCGCAGTATAATCCTATAATATTTATCGATGCGCAGTGGTTTTCGGCCATGGATAGTAATGTGCAGTATTATTATGTCATGCACATGGCTGAGCATAAGTCCTCTACAATGCATAAAACTGCACAGTACTCACACGCACATTATTATATCATATATCATCATCATTATTATCATACACAGTACATACATTGTATTCACAATATAAATGTCTGCACATTGGACCACAGCAAAAACTGGGGTTTCTATAAGAACCAATTTTTGGTTCCAAAGGAGCTGCAACAAAAAGGAACCTCTCTTGCTGAAAAGGAACCCAAAATGATAAATGGTTTCTAAATGAACCCAAAGCATGGATTGAAACGGTTCCAATGGAGCCCTTTTTTCACTTCAGCCTTGAGTCACTACGGAGATTTTACAAGTTTATGGTATACATTTTACTTTGTAATTTGAATTAAATAATATTGCACTGGGAAAAATGTAATGAAGAAACTACAATAATAGATATTATTCATTCTTGAAAGGAAGATAGTGCATATGAAATATGACAGTTTTTAAGGTTATGTTGGAAATCCGAAATTTTCAACTGCGCATGTACCAAAAAAGCGCGGTGCTATTTAAAATGATATAATATACACTTGCAATAATACGTTGATATTACATTTTTTAAAGAAGTTAGGTATTTCTATTATTAAAATTAATTTGGTTTAAAAAAGAATAAAAAATGTTTGTTAATATTTATCTGTATGATTATTCATAGTCATTATTGATTTCAAATAGGTTCGCGCTTTTCGGCACATGCGCAGTTGAAAATATGAATAGCTATCTATTGGATATCAACAAACTAAAAGGGAACCCTCAAAAAGAGTTCCATTGGAGTCTCAGTTCTAAATCATACCAACTTTTACTTAAGTCGCAACTATACTGAACCCTCATTTTTTCTGTGACGTATACATTATTTATAATTGCGAAGTTAAACTTTATAGTATTTAGTACAGTTTAATGTAGTTTCTAATCGTCCAGGACTGCACAGAAAATTCTAAAGACTACGCAGTACAGTTATACCTCTTTCTCATTTTCAATCGCACTCATCAACACCCTCTCCTTCTGCTGAGACTTGTACTTACGCATCCATCTAATACATACCCTTCCTCCTCCCTTCTTGCCGAAACTATACTAACCCCCTGATCCTCCCACATAATAATCTCTTCTAACATAGTCAATCATATACACTAAGTTCATCTCTTTATACAAACACTTGCACACACATATTCACACATCAACCCTCCTCTTACTCACTCCTTTCCACCGTTACCCACCCTTTTCACTTACAGTCGCACTTTCTGACTCATCCTCACACAAAACACTTACACAAAGCACACATGATTTCTCTTGATCATACCCAAACACTCACGAATAACAGTTGTGAAGAATTATATACTTGTGCGTTTAAGGGTTATCTTTAAGTGTTATCCATCTAAAGTTTGCTCTTCAATGTTGGTAAAACTGTCAGCCGAGCCAGTTCGTGTCACTTTGAACTCTGCATCCGACGGAATTCGAATTGGCCTAAAGCAATTTGAAAAAAAAATTTTAATCTCCATTGACGCAAAATAGTTCATAATTAATCCGACTCAATGTGCATGAAATTGTCACTCCGAAAACATTTGAACCGGACTTCATCTGATGAGAATTTTCAATTCCAATGCAATCGAGTCATTCCGAGTTCAGATTGCATCGGGTTAATTTTCAACTGATTTGCATCGATTGAGATAAAAAACCTTCTGTCCGAATTAGCGGATTAAAATTTCTTTTAAACACGAAATATCTAAGACTTGTTCGGAATGAAAACTTTTCCGCAAAAACTCTTCCCAGGGCGACATTATATCTGTAGTTACAGCACCATCTTCGTCCAGTTAGTCAGTTACTGTATAGGTTATAATTTGTAGAACATATTAGATGTGATTTTGTTGCTAAAAAAAGAACATGGAGAATTTCCGTCGACCCTATATAAGGTATAACTGGACGAAATCTCTATATTGAATCCTAAGGCAGCACTTTTTTTAACTATAATTTTATTCCTTATCAATTTACTTTTGTTCGCAAATATGAAAATGATTACTAGTTATGATAATGGATTCTAGTAAAAATACTTAATACTTTATTTTACTTCGATATTCTTGACTTTGTTCTCCTTTAAGTTCGAGGAATCATTAGTGAGATGCTTTTTATGTAATTTGATACCAAAAGAGAACCTACAAATATATTGTTAATAGTCAGATGAAAGCTGCCCAGTGGGCACCAAATTGACGACGTCTTTACGACATCATTACGTCATCTTTATGACATCTTTACGAGATCCTATGTCCATGTCGTTGAGGTGTCTTTACGATCTCGTAAAGACATCGTCAGATTGTACGACGTCTTTACGATATCGTAAAGACATCTTAACCGCATGGACATAGGATATCGTGAAGTTGGTCGTAAAGATGTCGTAACGATGTCGTAAAGACGTCGCCAAATGTTGTAACCATTGGGTGTTTCTGTGCTGTCTTAACCTAAATAGAAAGATTTGGGACAATATTTGAGATCATATTGATTAATTTTCAGTGACATGAAACTTAATTTTGAAGAAAAAGTTCTTGAAATTTTATAAAATGGACTCTGAAACCTGCTTCAATTGCTTGTATATAAAATATTATTTTAATGTAGTGAAGGCCTTTTCCGGTTAAAGGCCTTCACTACATTAATATTCTACGATACCGGAAAAAATTAAAACAAAATATTATTGGTGGCTGAATAAATTTCACTGTGGTTTACGTAGATTTTATAAACATGCATTGAAAATGAAGTAACATTTTTTAATTAATTTAATAAACCTTGATGAAAATATAAACAAAATTTATAAACAATTCAAGAAATTAAATGTAGAAGCTTTGTATGTGATATAGTTTTCCATCGATTAATACATTTTTTGCAATTACATGTACAAAATTGGATTTACTTTGTCATTTCGAAAGAAGTAATTTCAGAGAACTGTTCTTAAAAAAGTTTCACTATTTATATTGAATATCCATAGTATATTCATAAACATTTACAAAAAATTTCAGTGTTGCATGAAATTTCAATGAGTTTTTCACTAACCGTAGTGTAAAAAGCTTCACTAACATTTTCATGAAATTTCATGAACTTACTTCTAATAGTGTATCGCTTTATCTATTATTTTATGTACACTGCCGGTCAAAAATTTCCGGACATCTCTTTTTTTATGACTGATAGTTTGATAGTTTCAAAAATGACATTGAAATTTCAATAAGGCTATTTACATTTCAGTGTTGTATGAAATTTCAATGAGTTTTTCACCAGCTGTAGTGTAAAAAGTGTAACTAACGTTTTCTTGTCATTTCATGAACTTACTTCAAACAGTGTAACGCTTTATCTATTGTTTATGTACACTGCCGGTCAAAAGTTTCCGGACTCTTTTTTTTATGGCTGATAAAGTTCTCTTAATTTCAATAATGTCAGAGATAAAAAATTTTCTCTTTAAAGGGTTCAATGCTCTCAAAATTCCACATGCAATGAGCCTAGGATGAAGCCATTTTGGATTTTTTTTTAAATATATATTGCAAAAATAGTGTAAATTTCAACGTCCCATTCAATTTTTCATAACTTCCGTAATAATCAATATTTTTTAATATTCTTAGGCTTCTTTGAAAGCAATTTTTCCACAGTAACTCAGAAGCTTATGAGCATAAATCTAAAAAAATTCCTATGACAATGCAAGAACTTGTAACAAAAAAGTTGGAAAAATTTAAATACTCTTTGCGGTAAAAACACTATTTTGGTAAATATATATAACAGGAAACCATGAAGTTTTGTATAAAAGTCCCTCAATATATATATTTATTTTCATTTGCCAGCAGATAAGATGCTTTCCAAATTTTCCAACTTTTTTGTTGCACCTTTATGTTCTTGCACTGTGATAGGAAATTCTTTTAGATTTATGCTTATAAGATCTAAAAAAATATTGATTATTACGAAAGTTATTGAAAATTTAAGAAAATATTGAAATTTACTCTATTTTTGCAATATCTCCTTAAAAATAGACAAATTGGCTTCATCCTGGGCTCATATTATACAGAATTTTAACTCTTTTTCAAGTCTTTAAAGCTAATTTTTTTAGCTCTGATAAAATTAAAATTAAGAGAACTTTATCAGTCATCAAAAAAGAGGTGTCCGGAAACTTTTGACCGGCAGTGTATGTGAACAAATTTTTAAAAATATTTCTACATAATCTTTTAGAAAGCAATACAGTGGAACAGTTAAGTGTACCTAAATCACGGAGTAATAATAAGGAGACCGATCACCGTACATGCGTTCTGACTGCGGTAACTGTACATTTACTGCCCAGTTCAGATGTTTCTAATCAGCACATTATGGCCACTCGGTCATGCGCACTGTGATCTGCTATCTCCTTTTCTCGCGTGAGAAGTGTGCGAGTGAGCGCCAGTGCATGACAACCACTCCGTGATGACAACAACGACAGCAAATTGAAGTTATATCAATGTTTATAAAGATTTCGAAAGACTTTCCGAATTGAAAAAAAATAATCTTAAAGATTTTAGGTCAATTTTGTTTATTTTTCAGGATTAATAAAAAGCCTTAGAAATAATCTTGATTATTTTAAAAAATATTTAGAAGTTTTGAAAAAATTTACAAGATACTTTCAAATTTAAAAATATTCCAAAAATATAATATAAAATGTACATTTTTGAAGATCTTGAAATAGAATTGTGAAGCTTTTTAAGGATTTTCAAACATTTCATGATAATAGAAAATTTTATTTAAGATTACTAGGAGAATTTAAAGTGATTTTTCATTTTTACTAAATTCTAAGAGAATATTTAAAAACATTTCAACCAAATTTTAGTTTATGAATAACAATTGAACAATTATTAATTTATAACGACTTAAAATTAAAGTAATTTAACTTCTACTTTTAAAAGTGTTCAGTTAAATATTATTAATATTTACGGGAACGTAACCTCAGTTTTCAGTTGTCATTAAACACGGCGCTCACTCGCACACTTCTCGCGGGAGAAAAGGAGATAGCAAATCACAGTGCGCAGGACCAATTGGCCATAATGTGCTGATTAGAAACGTCGGAGCTGGGCAGTAAATGTACAGTTACCGCAGTCAAAACTCGAGGCGTTTTGTACAGCATGATCGGTCTCCTTATTATTACTCCGTGGTGGCAACACCGAGCCGAGTACTAAACCCTCTGTGAATGAGATACGAATTTCAATCAAAGAAATTTAATTAATAAGTATAAAGTGCCATTTATACCTTGTAAATATAACAAAATATATTTTTCAAACTTTTTTATTAATATTTATCATATAGCATTTGTAAAATGTTGATAAATCCTTTTCTGACTGTCACATGTAAAGTGAGGTTAGGTTTAACATATATCCCAATGTATGTATAATTACCTCTAAAAGTATAAATCACCTTCGCATATAAGCACTAAGCATATATTTAAAGATT
>CAKNWT010326938.1:0-10559 GCA_932066315.1 Andricus coriarius | reverse complement strand
CCTGTATATACAGGGTGTCCCAGACTCAAGTGTCCGGACTTATATAGCTATATTACCATTAAAAAAATAAATAGAAAATTCCTTTTCCAAAAATTAGTTGAAGTTTTAGTTTTTGAGTTATTAACTGATTAAGCTGGACCAATCAGGCGCACGGTATAAACAGTTGTGCGTACGTGAGCGTGAGTCCAGCGCAGTGTTGTTGAGCGGCGGGAGAACAGCAGTCACTACACCTCGTTGGACTCCCGTTCACGTACGCACGGCTGTTTATACCGCAGCCATTTAAGTCCGGACACTTGAGTCTGGGACACCCTGTATAATTTTTCTGTTTGAGCCTCGGTGGCTCAGTTGTTTAGACGCTCGGACTTCGCCTTAGAGATCCGGGGTTCGATCCCTGAGCCGGTACCTCTTGAAATTTTTCAATGTACCTTTACCGAGGTTCTGGTGGTTCGGATCCCACCTTAAGCTGTAGGTCCCCCCATCATGCACTTGACTGCACCCAGTCCGTGAATGATGGGGTAAAAACCAGGCTTTGCCCAATGTGTTAAGGCACTCGTTCTTATCAGATCACTTGATTGCATTACAATAATGCGTCCGTGACTGATAATATATACCGGGACAGCCCCGTGCATACTATTCAAAAATAAAAAATAAATCCAACTACACAATAATGCCTTCGACACATTGGGCTGTAACCATCTTAAGCTTGAGACAATAATTTTATATATATATACAGGGTGTCCCAGACTCAAGTGTCCGGACTTATATAGCTAGATTACCATTGAAAAAATAAATAGAAATTTCCTTTTCCAAAAATTAGTTGAAGTTTTAGTTTTTGAGTTATTCAATGATTAAATGGTTCACGTTATAAACAGTCGTGTGCACGAGAGCGTGAGTCCAGCGCAGTGTTGTTGAGCGAGGGGAGAACAGCAGTCACTACACTTCGTTGGACTACCGTTCACGTATGCACGGCTGTTTATACCGCGATCCTAATTGGTCCAGCTTAAACATTTAATAACTCAAGAACTAAAACTTCAACTGATTTTTGGAAAAGGAATTTTAGATTTATTTTTTAAATGTTTATGCAGCCATATAAGTCCGGACACTTGAGTCTGGGACACCCTGTATACATATATTAGAGTGGTAAAAAAAACGACTGTTTAAATGTTTATGGGTGACTGGAAATTCGTATAGCCTAGGCAAAATTAGAATATGCCTTTTTTTTGTTTTCTTGTAGAGTCATTTTTCAGCTCGCTAAAAGCAATTGTTCCTCTTATGGAGTTTAATATGTAAAAACATAACTTTTTTTCAAGTTAAATTTTTCATAAGAAGTTATAAAACAATTTATACAATGTTGAAGTTATTTGTTCTCCGAGATTTCAAGATGGATTTAGTCAACTTTTCATATTTCAGAAATATTGTGTAAAAATTGTACAACAAGGAGAAATGTACCAAAATTTCAATATTTGCAGACTTTGGTGAACGCTTTGCACGCTTTCGTGAAGTTTGTCTGCAGTGAAATTTTTACAAAGTGTACTTTAAACCCCTGGAAAAGAACAACTGAAATGGTCAAATCTTTATATTAAACAAAGGGGTTTGGAAAATGGGTAAAAACTGATAATTTAACTATAGGTTCACCCGTAGGATATACAGGTGAAGCGTTTATGGCGACTGTAATAAAGGGCTAAGTCGAACCTATTCTATTGGAAGTTCGAAATACAAATTAACCCTGAACCGAAAGGGAGTGGCAGGCCTCGGCAAATCGGGTAAAGTCACGAATACACCATAAAATCATAAAAGATATGTAAAAAAATAAATCAACTACTTCAATTTATTTAGCTATTCATGATCGTGTAATAGTTGAAAAGTGCCGCCGAGAAAAAGCTCTGAGGGCAACAAAAATATTTTTTCATTGTTTCTTGGTCGTTCTTTTATAATGAGTAAAATCATTTTTTAATTTGCAAAAGTTGAATTATTATTAAACTACAGAGTACGGCCAATCTTCCTGAGTACCTGCTTTCGATTTTCTCATCAATAGCTCCTCTGAAGTGCGCCTCAGCCTCCTTAGGGACTTTTCCTCCCGGAAAGTCATATTTCATAATTATTCCGTCCTTTTTGCGTGTACTATGACAAGTGGCTGAGGAATTTTCTAAGAAAGTCATTTGGGGTAGGCAAGGGCAATTGAAGTATTGACAGCGTTTATATTCAGTTTTGCTCAAACCCTCGAAGCGTACGGATGATCGAAAAATGTCAACTACGAGCCAAAATAATGATTTGGTAAAAATGCATTTAGTGGGGTAGCCGATTACAGATTTTTGCGGACGACAGTTACCATCTAAAAAAGAAGTGTTGCAAGTGTTTCTTCAGCAGTACAAGATATTTAAAAAAAGTATACGTGAAAGTTCAACTTATACTATTATGAAGTTGTTTGCATTTTTGAATGAAGCGAATATTAAAACGAACAATAAAAGAGATGCAATTAAGCAAGTAGAGCTTTTACACGCAAAGTGATTTAATATCGTAAAAAATACAAATAGAAAAGAATTAAGTGAAACTCAGTTATTCAAAGAAGTAGAGTTCGAAGATGAACTGAATAATCTCTTTGATATTGGACATAAAAGTGCTCTAGAAGATACCCAGATAACAATTATAGTCTCATATGCTACGCATATTACTCGCACGCGTGCGGATTTATTCCTCACGCGTGAAGTCATTGATGCAGACATATGTGTCATCATATGCGACGCATATCGCTCGCACGGATGATAGTTGATGCACGCGTGAGAGTGAAATGAGACTTTCCTGCTACTTGACGAAGCGTACTAAAATAATGATCTGAATATTTACAAAAATATTTTAAATAAATAAAATAATGCTTTCGTAATAAATAACGTTTATTATAATTTGAATATATAAACATAATAAACCTTGAAGGGACCCTGAAAGAAGATTTTTTAATTGGTATAATGGGGTTGTCATACCTTGAACGAACCTCACTCTTAAAGAACACTATTGTTGTTTTTTCATTATACTAAATAAAAAATGTAAACGATACAAAGACTGGAACTATATAGAAACAGAATTAGATACATTTTAAAACATATAGAGTGAATCGCACAATAGCAAAACAATCTTTTTTCGACATGCAATAAAATAACCTAAAAATTCGTAGAATTGAAAACAGGAAAAATGGGGGAAATATATGAATTTTTTATTGTAGAAATAAAATAATAAGTCACTTAAAAGTAAATACTTTAATTAATGCAAGAATAAGTTAGAATTTTGTTAAATAATATTACCTATCTCCAATTTTAAAACTGAAAGCACGCAATCACTTTTTCCTTGTCAGAAAAACAGAAAAGAAACCGCAAAGAAGGAGAGAGAGGGGGAAAATGAAATGGCGCGCGATTCAAATATATATTTTTCTTTGGTTGACTTTGTGATTATTAAGAATATCATAATATAAGTAATTAATTATAATATAATAAGTTTTAAAAGATTTAATATTAAATTTGAAATTATACCTACCTATAATGTGATAAAAATACGAAAGATGTCCGGAGAACGTTATATGCCTTTAAGACGTTTTCATATGACGTTTTTACGATATTAAACGTCTTAGAGACGTAGTTTGGACTGACAAGGATATCCTTTGGGCGTTCATGGTTTTGTGCCCACTAAAGTTGGTCTATTTAATATGCACAAATAATACACGCACTTGTGATGGCGATATGAGAATAAGACACATTGTGCACGCACTCATTTAACCGTCACTTAATCCGGCAGGGTGAAGGCGATATGCGTATATTAGGAGTCGTATGGTGTTAACCGCACGACGTGCGAGTTTTGAAACGTTTGAAACACCACCAATTTTTTTTCGCTCGAAATAAAATAGTAACATGTTTCTTTCGTTTGAGATGATAAAATTTCAGACTAGACATATTCAACGTTATCCAAAAAGAGTGTGCTTTTAACTCAATCCAATAAAAATTTTTTTTCCACATTAATACAAAAATTTAAATTTGGCAAAAAAAATTTTAATTAATAATCTTTTATTATTTTTCACTAGTAAATTTTGTACATACATATAAAAAATTCGCCATAATTTTCAACAATGAGAAAATTTATTTGAATTTTCAAGGAAAAAAAACATTAAAGATATTAGATATTAACCACTCTGAATTTTTTTTTAAAATTTCTCCAGACGTCAATCTACAACATTTTTTCCTCAGCTTTGAAATCAATATGCCTCGTTGTATTTTTTTTGCAACCCTTGTTCGTTTTAAAAAATTTTTTCTCCTACAGGATATTATTAAACAAATTTATTTATTATTATTTTTAGTCGTATTTTTAACGTATTTGATGTATTTCAATTTTCCTTGGTGTTCAACTGTTCTTGTTTTTTCACTCATTCAGATAATATTAGTTTACTGGAAGATGCTAATATTTTAAATAAATAAAATAATGCTTTCGTTATAAACAACGTTTATTATAATTTGAATATATAAACATCATAAACCTTAAAGGGTCCCTGACAGAAGATTTTTTAATTGGTATAATGGGGTTGTCATATCTTGAACAAACCTCACTCTAAAAGAACACTATTTTTGTTTTGTCATTATACTAAATAAAAAATGTAACGAAAACAAAGACTGGAAATATATAAAAACAGAATTAGATACATTTTTAAACATATAAAGTGAATTGCTCAATAGCAATTCCCTAGCGGGCCGAATGAACGGAACGGATACGCTACAGCGTATCCATATAGTATCCACATCGTATCCTCTCCGTATTATGCAAGAAAAACTCATTAAAAAAGGAAAATGAACATTTAAGTTGTTGAAATTCGGATTCTACGTGAAATTTTGCGTTAGAAGGTCACGGAGTAATTGCAATAGATTTTCTTGCAACAATCAAAACTTTTTTTTTTAAATAATACTTATCGACAACGTGGGTTGAAGGCGATTTCAAGCGCATCCATAATCGTGTAAGCAATACTGCTTAAACGATTGTAAATGCTTGATTATGGACGCTTGAAGTCGCATTAAGACCACGTTGTCGACAGGTATTATATTTTTTTACAGTTTTTCTCGTTGCAAGAAGAGCTATTGCAATTACTCCGTGACCTTCTTACGCAAGATTTCACGTAGAATCCGAATTTCAACAAGTTAACTGTTCATCTTCCTTCTTTAATGAGTTTTTCTTGCATGATACGGAGAGGATACGATGCGGATACTATAATGATACGCTATAGCGTATCCGTTCCGTTCATTCGGTCCGCTAGGGGAAAAAAAATTTTTTTTCGACATGCAACAAAATAACCTAAAAATTCGTAGAATTGAAAGCATGAAAAATGGGGGAAGTAAATGAATTTTTTATTGTAGAAATTAAATCATATGTCTGAAACTGAAAGCACGCAATCACTTTTTCCTTGTCAGAAAAACAGAAAAGAAACCGCAAAGATGGAGAGAGAGGGAAAATGAAATGGCGCGCGATTAAAATATATATTTTTCTTTTGTTGACTTTTTAATGATTAAAAGTACCATAATATAAGTAATTAATTATAATATAATAAGGTTTAAAAAATTTAATAATAAATTTGAAATTATACCTACCTATAAGGTGATAAAAGTACGAAAGATGTCCGGATAACGCTATATGCCTTTAAGACGTTTTTATATGACATCTTTACGATATTAACACCGAAAAAACGATATTCTAATTTTAATAATTTCCCACCAAGTTTAAGAATATTTGTAACTTAAATAGGCGCCAAGAATATATTCTTAATTTACGATTGAGGCCCTTGCGTGATGCTTTTTCCATTGTTCTTAACATGGAGAATGATACTTTGATAGACCCCCTCCCACTCCTGAACGTACCCAGATAGCAAAGTGCGCGCACGGTGCGCACTTGTCGCACGCGTGCGGATTTTCTCGCACGACGTGCGCGCAGGGGATGACACAGCTGCGTCCTCATATGCGTGACAGGTGTGTCGCACGTCATGAGGGTCGCACATCATGCGTGCCGGTGCGTGTATGGTGCATGCACACATTTAGGATTTTTAGAGGGTACATAAAATATTTGCATTGATATTTTTAAATAAAGAGCTGGTAATTTATCATGAACGTATTATTTATTATGGGTGGGAGGAATATTTGTACATTTTAGTTGAGCATTAGCAATTCAGTTTCCGCATGTTTGTCTCACATTTTCTGAATGTAAACAGCTGAAACAGTCTCCCTTTTCCAACTCGTTTTGAGGTTAAAATCATGTCGCATTTTTGTAAGCACAGTAAACACAGAATGATGCAAAACGAGACCCGAGAGGAGACCGCGGGACGAAAAGTCGCCATAGAAGTCGCGAAGACACTCGTGGCGCGTCGTGCATTTCCGTTGGATCGACGAAGGCTTCTGCGCCATATATATATATATATTATTCAACGACAGCGCGCAGTTTTTGAATGCAGCTTTCTTCATTACACTTGTAAATAGTAAAAATACATGCAAGTGCATTAAAAATTAAAGACGCATTTTTGAACTTTATTAAACAATTTTCTGAAAAATGATTCTAAATTTCAGTCAATTTTAAACATGAAATTCAAACTCCAAATGGAAGTTCTAAAAATAAAAAAATATTTAAAGTTGGAATGATTCCAACAGTTTCATCTTTTGAAAAAATTCCAATGCAGATTTAAATTTTTTGAAATATTATGTAAATACAAAACATAAATTTCTGGCTATTTGGAATTTTTTACGGTTTTTTGTTTGTTCTTTCCTACTTTCGTGTTGACCATACAAAAATATTTCAAAAAATTCTTCACTCGGTGTAAGCATTTGTAGACATAGTTTGTAACTATTTTCTTTTACACTTTATTCTTTTAGTTTTTTATGGTTTTGAAATTTTTTGTGTAACTACACAGCTGTAAGAATGTTACTTGATGTAAGAATTTTTTTAAATATTTTTTTAATGTTCAAAAAAAGAACCAAAGATAATAGAAATTTTACAAATTTTACAAATGCATTCCATTAATGTTATTCATAAAAATTTCCTTATTTATGCTTACGATAAAATTGGGAGTGTTTCAATTTTTATGAATAAACCATTTTTACAAAAATTATAGCTCAAATTATAGTTACAATAACACTGGTTTACAAAAAAAAAAAAAGGTGATGACTATTTGACAAATACACTTTATCCTTATGTATTTTGACGCGCTGAATAAGAATCCGAGGTCTATTTACCTCCATCACGTCAGGTTCAATGTCATTTCAAGGTCAAATACAGGAAAAGCCGTGCAATGAACTTCAAAAACCTTTTACATATGTTTTTAAGGTCGCTGAATATGAATCCGAGGTCTAATTACCTCCATAACGTCAGGTTCAAGGTCATTACAAGGTCAAATACAGGAAAAGCCGTGCAATGAACTTCAAAAACCTTTTACATATGTTTTTAAGGTCGCTGAATATGAATCGGAGGTCTAATTACCTCCATAACGTCAGGTTCAAGGCCATTTCAAGGTCAAATACAGGAAAAGCCGTGCAATAAACTTCAACAACCTTTTTAGGGTTGCTGAATCCGAATCCGTTGTTCGTTTGATCCCTGAAGGTCAGTTTAAGGTCATTTCAAAATCTGATGAACCAGATACTCGCTCGTTCCACTTTTAAGTTGCGTCTTCAACGGTTACAAGTCGTTATTCTCACTTACTTGCTGGCGTTCACTAGCGACACATCTTTTGGATTTAATTTGCTAAACTCAGAGTACCCCGCACACTTTACATTAAAATCCGGCCTCGGTCAAATTGGCTGAAATTGCAACATAACATAGCTCAAAGCCTCCTGATCAAAAAATCCTAATGGGTACCAGTCTAAAAAATCAAAAGTTTTCGAGATAGGTGGGGTTGAACGCGAAAAATATGACCAGAAGCGAATCTAATGTCCCACTTGAAACTTGAAGATGAGATGCAGATTTTTCAATAAAATGTGACAATATGCGTGAGCATCTTATGTTTAATAACTGCATACAATTCAGAAAAAAATGACATTGTGACTAAGCGTCTTATGTTTTAGAACAGCATGAAATTCAGAAACAAATGACAATGTGCGTGATCGTCTTATGTTTCATAACTGCATACAATTCAGAAACAAATGACAGTGTGGCTGAGCGTCTAATGTTTTAGAACAGCATGAAATTCAGAAACAAATGACAATGTGCGTGATCGTTTTCTGTTTTAGAATCGCATAGAGCGATAGAATCGCGTTCAACCCTACCTATCTCAAAAACTTTTGATTCATTGGACTTGTACCTATTAGGATTTTTTGATCTGGAGGCTTTGAACTACATTATATTGTGATATCAGCCAACTTGACCGGGGTCTAATTTTAATGTCAAGTGTGCTGGATCCTTTTTGAGAAGAATAAAATTGAGTAATTTCTTTTAAGAAAATTATATCTCTCTACTCTCGGAGCTATCGGCCCCTTTCAGGGCCACTTTTTTTCTTCCAAATTCCTATTTCGTCAGAAATTTCGTTTTCATACTATCGCAATTGGAATTGATTCGAGTTCAATCCCCCCGCATTTTTTCGGGACCTCCATGGAATATTATATATGAAAATTCTTATTTAGTTGATATTACCATGGATAAATGCTCAAAAAGTATGAACCGCTTTTGTGTTATGTGTGGGAAATACAATATCAGTAGGAACCTAATAAATTTCTCAGAAAAGATTCAAAAAGCGTACACGGAGTGCTTTAGTATCGCTCATGATCTTGCAAACAATTCCTGGGTCCCGAAAGTCATTTGCCGAACTTGTGACGCGCGTTTGAAACGTTGGAAAAGTGGGACACTAAGAATGAGTTTCCCTTCACCTATGATCTGGCGTGAACCTCAAAATCACGATCGTGATTGCTACTTTTGTTCCAACGATAAATTAGGTTTGAATTCCAAAAACAGCAAGCTTCTGGTTTACATAACAACTTCGTCCGTCACGATGCCAGTATTAGTTAATGATAACCCTGATTTACCCATGGATGTTGAGGCAATGCTAGTTGATAATAGTGATAGAAACGTTTCAGAATCCTGCAGTGACGAGGGCGAAGATTTCGAAGATGACCAAGAGGATGACGATGAAGATGACTGTGACAATGACTGTGACGATCACTATAACGATGCTGGTATAAAGGGTTACTCCGGAACACCTTCAAGGTTCAATCAGCGTGAACTCAACGACTTGGTGAGAGATTTAGGGTTATCCAAGGAACAATCGGAATTGTTAGCCTCCCGGTTGCAGGAGAAAGGATGCCTAGCCAGAGGAACAAAGGTGACATACTATAGAAATAGGGATAAGCCTTTTCGAAAATACTTCTGCCAGGATGATTCTTTGGTATACAGCAATGATATAGACGGGCTCTTTAGCGAATTTGGAATGGAACATGATCCTAAAGAATGGCGGTTATTTATCGATTCTTCGAAGAGGAGCCTCAAAGCTGTTTTATTGAACAACGGGAATAAACTAGCTTCTATTCCAATAGCGCACTCTACAACATTGGATGAAAATTATGTGAACATGGAGCATTTGCTTCGTAAAATAAATTACGAGACATACCAATGGAAAGTTTGCACGGATTTGAAAGTCGTAACCATCTTATTGGGACAACAAAGTGGTTTTACGAAGTACCCTTGTTATCTATGTGAATGGGATAGTAGAGCTCGAAATGCCCATTACAAAAAAAAGGTGTGGCCATCGAGGAATAATTTTGTTGTAGGAGAGAAAAATGTTATGAAAAAAAATTTGGTTGATCCGGCTAATATAATACTGCCTCCTCTACATATAAAATTAGGCTTAATTAAACAGCTTGTGAAGGCTCTTAAGAACAGAGAAAGTCTATCTTTTCAATATCTATTTGTGAAGTTCCCAAAGCTTTCAGAAGCAAAAATTAAAGAAGGAGTGTTTGATGGCCCACAAATAAGAGAATTGATGAAGGATCCAGAATTCCCAAAGAAGATGTCGACGGATGAAAAAAAAGCATGGCAAAGCTTCGTCGATGTTTGTAAGAAATTTCTTGGCAACAATAAAGATCCAAATTATAAGAAGATACTGAGCGACTTAATCGTGAACTTTGGAGCCATTGGATGTTTAATGAGCCTTAAGCTCCACTTTTTGGATTCCCATTCAGAGAATTTTCCAGAAAATCTGGGGAATTATAGTGAAGAACAAGGTGAAAGATTCCACCAAGATATAAAGGAAATGGAAAGGCGTTATCAAGGATTTTGGGATGTTCACATGATATCAGATTACTGCTGGAATCTGAAGAGGGATACTTTAGTCACACACAAAAGAAAGGCGCTAAGAAAAACATTCGACGAAAGATGCAGACCCATAAAAATGCGCGCCAACATTGAAGAGTGTAGGCTCCACAGAGTGAGAGGCAAGGGGACTCACTTTAAACAAGCACCCCGATAAGTTCGAAATCAACAATGATGATTACTCAAAGTGAGAGGCAAGGGGACTCACTTTAAACAAGCACCCCGATGGGAACAGAAGCTGCAACGTCCTCGTC
>CAKNWT010326937.1:0-11492 GCA_932066315.1 Andricus coriarius | reverse complement strand
CTTTTTTGGGCCGATTTTCACGCTTTTTGCCACTCAAGTCAAAATGGACGTCTTTGAACCGACGAAACCAGTCTCTGCAAGTTGTTTCCCATAAAGCACTGTCACCATAGGCCTTCACAAGCATTCGATGTGATTCGGCAGCCGGTTTCTTCAAATTGAAGCAAAACAGTAGAGCTTCCCGCAAATGCTCTTTTTCTGGCACAAAACTCGACATGATTACTCAAGGAAAAATTTATGTTGTTTTATAAAAAAACTGAATATGTGCACTGATTTATGTAGCCAGGTGTCGAACTCACACAAAAAAAAGCATGACGTTTCTATTGTAGCTAAATATGTTCACTACCGCCATCTCTGAGCAAACAGCGGATTTAAGCTTATACACCTGGTATATATATATATATACCGCAGTGTGTGTTTTATTTATTTTTTATTTACCGCGGTTCTACTGGGAGTCGGTGTCACGCTGCACGAGCTCTTTGTATCGAATGACGAGGACAGGTTCATACCAGATGGTAAATATTATCGTGTACCTCTTCCCCACAGAAGAGGCATTTACGAAAATCAATCTAGCTTTTGCTGAATACGCTATAGGACAAGGTGTAATGGTTAAATCTTATTCTAGCGACAGTAACTATATCTCTTTGTTTAGCGTTATATTTAACGAATCATGGTTTCTTATATTCTATAAAATAATGATCGAAATAATATTTTCCTGCATTTGCACTTTTTGAATGCATATTTCATCGATTATATGCGATACTATGGGCTAAGCGATAAGGGTCAATAGAAGGAATTAGATAATGATGTTGTACTCCTTTATCAATAGCCTCTTTATCTAGGACATCATTGGCTGTCTTATTTGCGGAAATTCCATTGTGACCGGGAATCCATAAAAGTCCTACATCCAATTTTTGATTTTTAGCTATGTTTAAGATGTTATATATTTTGAAGACTAAGAATGAGGCAGAACCCAGGACGTTTGAAGCTCCGGCGTGTCTCCAACACACTGCCCGAATTCATAAAAATAGTAATATGTTTTAAGGAATTGATATTTATCATATATTCTATAGCCTTACAGACTGCGATAGCCTCGGCTGTGAAAATGAAAAATTCTGCCGAAATACGGTAACTTAGTTAGAGATCTAATTGTGAAGAAAAAACAGATAGACCCAGAGGTTTATCCTCACATTTGGAATGACTTACAGCCTTCTGCCTGATTGTAAGTCCTGAATGTTGTCAAGCATAAGGGTGCAGATTTTTTATAAAGTCGTGAAATAAGTGTCCAAAGATAGAAAACGATCTTAGCAGGAATCTATCCGTTATTAAATGGAATTAAAACTTAGAGTGCAAAATGTTTAGTTTTTTATACCAACCGGCAGCGTAGATGAATAATGCATGACAGCCATTTTCCATGAAACTGAGTGCTTACAAAGTGAAGAGGATGCATAAGGTCTTAGGATTACATCCCCACCATGTGCACCTTAAAGATTTAAGGTGCTTCAAATGACTCGAGGTTTCGCAAGATCCAAAATACGTGGGGATGAATTGTTTTATGTAATTTTTTCATCACATAATCTGAAGGCAATTATTCCGGCCTGAACTGAGAGCTTTTTTCGTAAAATGTTCTCGTTATTGTTTTTGTTTGTAATTAAAAATTAGGCTTTTTTTCTTTGCACCTAAAACCGGAAACACTCTGGCTATTTTGTACGCGTGGTTGCAGTCACCCTGCCTAGTTACAATATCCACAGAATCTGCGAGTAGCCTTTCTTCGTGGCTTAGAGGAATATGCAACATAATAATTCAGTACAAGAATAATAAATAGTATCATATAATAATACATTTTTAATAATATTTAATATAATATCCTCCTTAGCGCAGGTATTTTCATTATTATCCTTATTATTGTTAGGTTGAGACCACAGGAGCTCCTGACGCTTGGGCAATCCCGTCGCGTCCCCTTGTAGGACTAAGTGTGACCCCAAAGCCCACTGCGTACGGCAAGGAATGCAGTCATGCTACTGACCCATATGTTTGGCTAACTGATGCAGTTACTGCCCGTGAGTGCCAGACGCTACCCCGCAAGCGCGGGGCAGTGTCAAAGGATATGAATAGCTGTCTCATCAACCTTTCCCCACAGGCGACAGAGAGGGATATCTGCGAGACCTATCTTATGTCTGTGATAGCCAGCGATTACGTGTCCTATCAACATTTCTGTTATGACCTTGACTTTGTTCCTCCCAGGGGTAAGTATTTCCTCCGCTCGATTAGGGTTAAATTTTAAACCCATGAGTGTATTAATTACATAAGTTTCATCTTGCTGCTAGTTTTGCCACCCTGTCCGAGATCTCATTGCCTTTGATGCATCTGTGTCCATGTATACAAAGCATAGTCACTGGAGTTTCCGTCGCTAGATCGTTCAGTGCCTCAAATCATTCCTAAACTAGTAGCGAAATAGTCGTTTCATTCAGGGCCATTATAGAAGCCCTGATGTATGAGCAGATACGGATGTTTTTTATTGTTCTCATACTCCTGTGCCTTGTAGGCCCACGGGAGCACGGCCATAATATCAGATGTGGGACTTTGGCGTACGAACCCATCTGGATTGTTAAGTGAATTTCACCCATTCTACGATACACACCGGCCGCTGTTTTCTCCCTGTTTCTGGAGTCATCTGTAAATCAGTTATCCCCATCACCAGACAGTCATGCCTCGCCGTCAACCCATTCCTCTCTCATGGATAAGCTGCCTTCACAACCACGGCCTGGATGGTAAGATGGAGGGGCCCTAACCTTATTAGTACCCCCAATTCCACCATGGTGTCGACTTCAAGACACCAGTGACGCCTCTTAGAACCATTCTCCTGATTCTTTCTAGTCAAGACTTCACAGAGGACATTTCGGCCCTGCTCCACCGGACGATCAACGCGCCGCATTGATTAACCTAGATCGCCCTACAGATCGATATAAGTGTCTTCGGTTTCAAGTCCCAGCTTTTCTCTATGGGTGGCTACGAGCTTTTTGCACCTGATTTCCAGGTCCTTGTTCCTTAACTGCTTCTTATCTAGGATGAATTCTAGATATTTAGCTCGTTCTTTTATTTCCAGATGTTCTCCTTTCAATTCCATTGTGCTTGTGGTTTCTCACTTGTACCGTCTGGCGAATAGAATTACGTCCATCTCACTTGAATTTACCGATAATCGGGTCTTCATGCACCAGGAATCCACTATACCCAGTGTTTGCTGCATTACCCTGAAGAACGCATCCAGATGCCGGCCGCTCACGATGACTAGTATATCGTTTGCGTAGCCTATAACGTGGTAGCCCTGACACCTGAGTAGATAAAGTCACTCATCTACTAAAAAAAACCCCGCAGCAGGCGCGATTAAACGCCTCCCTGCGAAAACCTTGAATCGGCAGCTCCACATAAAGTGGTATCAGATCCCTTAGTCGTTGTTAGGTTCCTGTTGCCCAAGATATGGCCGGTCCATTCCACGACTGCAGTTGGCACACCATGTGCAATAGGGTCGTCCAACAATTGGTTTTCGAATTTTCATGCACATCACCCAAAAATTTGTTCGAATCCACGTCTACTTTTCAATTGGAGTGAGTATTTGTTTGATTCATTTAGCAAAAATAATTATTTAACAAAATTATGATTGTTTAGAACTATCTTTGGCTTTAATAATGCTAGGTTGTTGCGGTTTCTTCTGAAATTTTTAACTTTTAACTCACTTTTTATTTAGTAAAGAATTCAATAATGCAAGTTAACAAACATAGTTATTCAAACAATTTATTATAGTTTATAACTGTATTCTCGTTGATAAGTGCTAAAAAGTTACATTCTTTTCTGAACTCTTTAACTTCTTATGCATTTTTCACTTGATGAGGTAATTCTTAGTTCAATTAACAAATATGCTTCTTTAAGAAATAGCTTATTGTTTATAACTATTTTGTCTAAGAGTAATGCTAGAAAGTTGACTTTTTTCTGAAATCTTTAGATTTGCTTTGACTTTTTAGTTATGAGCAAGTAATAAGTGAAGGTGAACAAGAATAATTTTTTTTTAAAGAATTCTATTTTTTTAAGTAAATTATTTTTTCTCTTGTCCCAATGGTTTGAAAAATTTATTTAAACAAAAAATCTATCCTACGCAAGAGGAAAAAACAAAGAATGGAATAATTAGTAGTAGGTGGGAAGACTAGGTCTTTAAATGACTTATAAAAGTTTTTGTTTTGGATTACAACAAGAAGTTTATTGGAACTCATAAAAGAGAAACAAATAATTAATTGATTATAACATCTCACAGGATAAATATATTTGTCTGACTTTCGTCTCTAATAAGAAGGGAATTAAAGTCAGATATCAATTTTACAGATATCTGTTTCATTTCATAAAATTATATTATATTGACAAACCCCCACAAACCGTAAACCTACAAACCTGAGAACTACAAACTGTAGGCACAAGTACCATACATGTTCCAATCCTAGATCTAAATATCCTAGATACAAAAATCGTACTTTTGCAATCCTATACATATTGATTCATCTTTCCTCCACTTTCACCCTATCTTTTCACCTACCCCCAAACGATGTTCTGTTTCCCTTTCGCCCTTACAAACCGAAAACATAACATACCTCAAATCTCTACACAAAAACTCGAGGTGTACAAACTTAGAACGACAAAGCTCTTTTCCCTAACTTTCTCTCTATCCCCCTTTTCCCCTTCTTTTCCTTACAAGGAAATATACAGAGAAAATGTTAGAGGAGCAGAGAGACTGTGCATTTATTCGTATTTAGAATTTGTAGGTTTACGATTTCAACCCTTTGCGGCGCAGTGGTAACCCAGATTACCGCCTTTTTTATTAACAACTTTTTTCTTTAGATTCTTTATTTTTGAAGTAATAACAACAATTTCCTTTTGTTATCGTATTTGAAGCATTTTAGAATTTATAAAATAATGATGAACGTATTGCATAAAATTATAAATAATTATAAATAATAAAATTTTGAAAATCGCTCTTTTTTACGAAAGAATTCGGTTTTGAACGACCGGTTTGAATAAATTGGAATGAAATTCGGTACTTCAAGGTTTTTGGGGTGGCTGATTACGAATCCGGAGCCAGATTTGCAAAATTAAAAATGGCGGATTCAATATGGCGGACGAGTTTTCAAAAAATTGCAAACTTTTCATGAAGCTTGATATCTGGGGGTCTTTGGGGTCGCTGATTACGAATCCAAAGCCAGATTTGTAAAATTCAAAATGGCATATCCAATATGATGTACTAGTTTTAAAAACCGTCATTCTGCATTTTGAAAATCGGGCTTTAGATTCATAATCAGCGACCTCGAAAAATCCCGAGATAAAAGTCTTATAAAAATGTAACAACTTTTTAAAAAACTTGCCCGCCATATTGGATCCGCCATTTCGAATTTTGGAAATCTAACTTTACATTCGTGATCAGTGACCCCGAAAACCTACTAAGGTGAATATAAGAGTAAAATTTGTTTGATAGAATAATGTGCGCCGCAAAGGGTTGAAAGGATAGAGTGGCAGAGAGGAAAAGAGAAAAAGAAGGGGGTAGAAGGAAACAAGAGAGAGACTTTAGCGATCTACAATTAGTAGATCTAAGGTTTGTAGATCTACGGTTTGTGGAAGTCAGAGGGGTAGAAAGCTGGATGTCTAGGATGTCGATGGGGCTGGGAGGAGGGAGGGTGAAAAGGGAGGGAGAGAGAGGATATGTAGATCTAAGATTTGAATATGCATGTTACTTGTGCCTAGAGTTTGTAGTTCTAACGTTTGCAGGTTAATGGTCTGTGGGGATCAAAGAAGTATGGAGAATGAGAGATGGGTTAGGGAAGGGGGAAGGGAGAAGGAAGGGGGAAAGAGGATATGTAGATCTAGGACTTAAACGTCTATGGTATTCATGTTTAGATTTTTTAGATCTAGGATTTAAAGATTTGTGGTTTATGGGGATCAAAGAGGTATATATGAATCAAATTGGGGAGGGGTAGGAAGGAGGGCGAAGAAGGGAGGGGTGAGAGTTTTTAGTGGGTTTACAATTTTTACATGTAGTTCCTTCGTGTGTAGAGTGTGCACAAGTAGGGTTTGCAGGTTTACGGTTTGTGGAATTCAAGGGGGTAGAGCGAGAAGAGTTAGGGTCATGTGAGAAGAGAGGGGGAGCGGACGTTTATAGGTCACGGGGATTGTAGGTTTGGAGTTTATGGGTCTGTGGTTATGTGGCTTATTGACTATTTAATTCGAAGAATGAGAATTATGTGGATTTGAGCGGTACCAGGTCTTTGCATATGGAAAAACCGATTTTCCACCCTTTTTCGCGATTGACGTAAACTGATGACGTGCTGGAGATAAATGCTCAACGGATTCGGATTGAGCAGGTAAAAATACACACACACACACATATATATATATATACAAATATCACCTGACTAAGTGAAAAGTAGCCAAAAAGCTCAAGAGTTTAAAAAAACCGCAACTTTTTAGCACTTATCTAAGATAAAATAGTTAGAAACAATAATAAATTGTTTAAACAGCTATGTTTGTTCATTAGCAACCATCTAGCATTAATGAAGAAGAAGATAGCTATGGAGCATAATAATTTATTTAAATGATTATTTTTTTCTCAATTATATTAATTATTAAATCCCTGCAAGTAAAGAGTATGCAAGTAGTTAAAAATTTTGGAAAAAAAACCTCAACATTATTTGAACTCTAATTGAAAATTGGACAAAAAGTGGGAACTTTTTGAAAAAAATGCAATTTTCTAGCACTATTCTAAGAGAATATTATTCAAAATAATAAGTTGTTTGAAAAATTATTTTGGTTAAGATGAGTTAAGTATCACATCACTTTAATTGAAAATTGGACAAAAAGTGGAACATTTCTCATAAAACCGCGACTTTCTAAGTCTATTCTAAGAGAAAATGGCTAAAACAATAATAAATTACTTAAACAATTGATTTAAATATCTAATTATCAGCCTAAAGTAGTATATAATGTATTAGAAACAATTTTCATTTAAAATCCCGCAAAAAACTATAATTAGCGTCAAAAACTTGCAAAACCCATTTTTTCACTTATGGGGGTTTTCTGGTACCCTACAAAACATATTTATGGAAGACTCGTTCGATATCTATAAAGGTTCCAATCGCGGAGCTTTTCTCCTTTAGTTGTCCTTCGATTAGGTTGACTCCTTCGCTTATGGCCGTTTCGGTCGAGTGACCAACCCTCTAGGCGTGTTGCTTCTTGTGAAGTAGCCCATTCTATTTAAAAAGACCTTGTCGCTGATATATCTCTCTACAAATATTTCCACCGTTTTTATTAGGAAACATGTGAGATGTGGAAAAGTATATACATTCTTCTACTAGAAGTGGATATGAGGAGGGAAAAAATGTTTACTTAAATAATTTTTGCGTGATATCAAATTTTCTGATGTTCCTATTAATCCCACAAAAAACGTCAGATTGAAAAGTGTTATCCCGCGTGCACGAGATATTCGAATGCGATACTTCGCATATAGCGTCAAAACTTTGAATGTGACTGAATGCGAAAAAAAAATGTTAAGTAAATGAACCCTGTCCAATGCGAGATTCTACATTCATTAAAGTATTATTCAATCCAAAGCATACTGAAGAGTAGTTAATCCTTATTGATGCGAAATTTCCCTTTCAAGTGAATGCTGCTGAATGAGATTGAATGAGAGAAAGGCTTGATGCGATGTGCAGACTTTTTAATGCGAGAGTTCGCCTTCATTTTAATTCTATTGAGCCCAAATGAATGCGAGAGTTTGGAACAAATTAAATACTTTTGAATGCCAGGATTCGCATTGGTTAAAATTTTTCCACTTTGTAAGAGGATTTGATTACTCGTCAGTGCGAAACAGCGGATTGAAATATAATTAAATCTTTCATAATTGATATAATTAATTAATAAGTCAAATTAATAATTGCAAAAAATACATTCCAAATTAGCCAGTTAAAACTTCTATATACTTTTTGTAGTTCACTAATACTTGTCTTTTTTTTTATTACAAAAAAAATTGTTTTCTCTGTCGCATTTTGTAGAATACAATATAAGATTTTGAGAATCTAGTGAATAGTGAAGTTTAAATAGCCGAAAAAGGACATTTGCTTGAACAAATTAGAGACACGAAGATGGAAGGATATCCTTTTCAAGCCTCGAACAGTCCGAGGCTGATTTCTTATTCAATTGTTTGTTATTAAGGAAAAAAAGAACACGTGAAATCGCACCAGTTTCTCAACACTTTTTCTTGGATTGCTATTTTCGATTAAGAGATAGGTAGACAGTGTATAAAATGTTGTCTTTAGAGTATAAAATAACCTTCAAAATGAGCACTTAGCGAATATCCTACGTGAAATAGTTTAGGAAATATGAATTTGTTAAGTTAATTAACATTGTGCGATTTTCAGCGAAGACAGAGCGATGATGAATTTTCATTGTGAGCAAAAGAAATCACGATCAAGGTTTTGCTATTGGATTCTTAAACTGGATAGTTCAAAAAACATTTTTTTCATATTGCAGAATCCAAAAATTACCGAGGAGTCTGGAGCACTTTTTGTTCATTAAAAGTTTTTGAAAAAAATTCGTTAAGTTCAATTTCTCTGATATATCTAGCAGATTCTGCATCTTCAGGAAAAATTATGTTTAAGATGTTAACAAAATTTTTTTAATTGTCCATGGCAAAACTTTCTAAACAATAATTTTCATTCCATACTTACAGCTGCCAGAAAAATCTAAAAAGCTTGTGTATAGCCATTTAGGAAGGTTAATTTTAACTTTTATTTTTTTCAAAATCCTACGTGCAATATATTCGTTGCAAAGAATATTACTTTAAAAAATTGTATGAACAGTTTCACAGAACTTCGCTGGCAGCTGTAAGTATGGAAAAAATTTTGGTTAGAACGATTTTTTGAAAACAATGTGGAAAATTTCTTGGACATTTAAAACATATTTTTTCCTGAGGATACACAATTTGTAAGATATTTCAGTAAAATTGAACTTTTATTTTACTTTTAACTGTACAATTTGAGAATGCGATAGCAAAACCTCGATCGCGATTTGTGTTCGTAACAATTACAATTCACTATCGCTTTGTCTTCTCTGAAGAACGCACAATGTTGATTGATAAATTCATATCTTATAAACTGTTTTTCACAGGATATTCGCTAAGAGATTATTTGAAACCTTATTATATACTCTAAAAACGAAGACCTATAAACTTTTTACCTTTCTCTTAATCGAAAGTAAGAACCCAAGCAAACGTATTGAGAAAATGTTGCGCTTTCACGTTCTTTGGTATTAACAAACAAGTAATTAATAAATCGGCCTCAAAATTTGTAGGGCTTCAAAAGAACGTCCATCGAAACATTTTGAGATAAAGATTTTCGTGTCTCTAATTTGTCCAACCAGAAATCCTAATTTGACTGTACTAGAAGTTGAAATCACATATTGTGTATGCCTTCCTGCGTCAATAATAAAGAACATTAGCTAAATTCTCTCTCTTGTTTCCTTCTCGCCCCTTCTTTTTCTCTTTTCCCCACTGCCTCTCTAACCTTTTAAAATCGAAAACCTACAAACTCTAAATACGAATAAATGCACAGTCTCTCTCCTCCTCTCATATTTTCTCTATATGTTTCCTTCTCTTCCCCTCTATTTTCACCACTTACCGTTAACCTACACACCATTGACAAGCAATCATATATACTCATATCCTTGACCTAGCATACGGTTTGTAAGGAAGATAAGGGAAAAAGGGGAATAGAGAGAACGTCAGGGAAAAGAGGTTTTTCGGTCTAAGTTTTTACACCTAGGGTATTTGTGTAGAGATTTGAGGTATGTTATGTTTTCGGTTTGTAAGGACGAGAGGGAAACAGAACATCGTTTGGTACTTGTGCCTATAGTTTGTAGTTCTCAGGTTTGTAGGTTTACGGTTTGGGGGGGTTTGTCAATATAATATAATTTTATGAAATGAAACATATATTTCTAAAAATGATATCTGACTTAAATTCCCTTTTTATTAGAGACGAAAGTCAGAAAAATATATTTATCCCGTAAAAAGTTATAATCAATTAATTATTTGTTTCTTTTTTATGCTTTACAATAAACTTCTTGTTGTAATCCAAAACAAAATCTTTTATAAGTCATTTAAAGACCTAGTCTTCCCACCTACTAGTAATTATTCCATTCTTTGTTTTTTTCTCTTCTGTAGGATAGATTTTTGGTTTAAATGAATTTTTCAAACCATTGGGACAAGAGAAAAAATAATTTACTCAAAAAAATAGAATTCTTTTTAAAAAATGATTCTTGTTCAGGTTCACTTATTATTTGCTCATAACTAAAAAGTTCAAGCAAATCTAAGGATATCAGAAAAAAGGCAAATTCCTAGCATTACTCTAAGATAAATAGTTATAAACAATAAGCAATTGCTTTGAGAAGCATATCTGTTAACATGAACTAAGAATTACCTCATCAAGTGAAAAATAGATAAAAGTTTAAGAGTTCAGAAAAGACCGTAACTTTTTAGCACTTATCTAAGAGAAAACAGTTATAAACAACAATAAATTGTTTGAATAGCTATGTTTGCTAACTTGCATTATTTATTACTTTACTGAGTACAAAGTGGGTTGAAAGTTAAAAAATTTAAGAAGAAACCGCAACTACGTAGCATTATTAAAGCCGAAGATAGTTATAAACAATAATAATTTCATCAAATAATTACACAGCCCACAACAAAAAAGTAGGTCGCCTGTCGGTTAAGAGTAGTAACATCCTATGGATTTTGGGTCGCTGAATCCGAATCCGAAGTCAGAATTCCACCACCACCCTCAGGTTTCTTTCTAACCTCAAAAAACATCGTTTTTTTGGCTGTTTTTGCATTGAAAAGTACGTAACAAAAAAACTCGTGTTTTTTTCTTAATTTCGACCACAAATTCGGATTCAGCGGCGAAAAATACATAGAAATGGTCTCTTTTGGTCCGCTGGTCCCAATACTTTGCGGTGGGGGAGGGGCTGCACAGAGAACAATACCGTAAAACCTTGCCGAAACAAATTTGATGTTTCGCCAAACCAGAGTAGTCACATCCTATGGATTTCGAGTCACTGAATCCGAATCGGCCCTCAGAATTCTCAAATTAGCTTTTTTTTCTCTTCCTAACCTCAAAAAATTGTTTTTGTGTTGACTGTTTTGGTGATGGAAAACCAGCCCCCTGGAACTCTGAGTTGAAAATGTACAATGTGTTGACGGTGGCCGTGTGGTGGCGCCAGGTATGCAGTTGTCCTGTGATCGTTTCAAATGCATGGCAAAATAACAACATTGAATTTAATAAAACATTAAATTAATTTCCTGACAGTGTTGAATAATCTTTAAGTGTTTTGAGCGATCATTGTGACATTTTCCATCTTCTCAGTGAAAGAAAACGGAGAAAAACAGCTTTCAGATGTAAAAATCTGCATCT
>CAKNWT010326912.1:0-13088 GCA_932066315.1 Andricus coriarius | reverse complement strand
TTGAAAAATAAAATTAATTAAGTTTCAACCCCTATCCGCGGTTGAAATGCATTATATGATTAACTGCAAAATTTACAAACAAACATAGCAATTTTGGAAAAAATACACATTATAATTAATTTAGGTCATTTAAACTTTAAATGCATAAATTATAAAATGTATTGTCTAAGGCAGGACTGATTCACATAGCCTTACTGAAGAGTCCGGTGAGTCCGTTCAGGGCGAAACATAAAAAATCCAAAATTTTATTTTAATTTTAAAAAAGCAAATTATATATTTCTTGATAATGTATTGCAGAACAAAAATAAATACTATCGACCCTAATGCCAACTGAAAAAATCTTGTTTACATTCTTGATACTTGGGTCAATTAATAACGATATTTTTTGGTTTATTCTTGACACATCCATAAACGATTTAAGCATTGTCTTGTGTCTCTAAACTTCTCGCAGCCTAAGCTACAATCAACTAAATAATTAATGACAAAATAATTCACTGTTTTTTCAAATAATCTAATTTATTGATTGCTTAATTAATTGTTTGATTGACTGATTAAATAATTACTTGATTGATGAATTAATTATTGATAATCAATTCTTTTTACACTGCATGGGGGATGGTGTTCTGTTCTTCAAGAGTAATAAGTTTAATTTCAATTCTATCGTTGAGTACGGTATTTAGCCAGAAGTTAAGTTGAAAAATAAAGTTGATTTACGTTATCAAAATTCGAGTTGGCGCCCATAATCAAAAAAATTTTGAGATGGTTTTACGTATCAGTTTAAAATTACTGTAATTGCAATTCAACTTAAAAGTAGCCTTCGATTTCTTGAAAATTAAGACCATTTTTTTATGATTGCTGCTAACAAAAGTGTGGGAGAGGGGGAAATAAAATTAAAATTTCAATCTTTAAAACAAGAAATATTTTGTAATATATAAACAAACAAAGAAGTGTTGAATTTTTATTAATTTTGTTTTTTTCTCGGAGATCGAGAGTGCTTAAAAGCTTCGATTTAGCAGAAATAAGACAAAAGTTTTTAAGACCTTACTGCAATACAGAAGATTGCATCTTGTCCACTACAATTAAAAAATAAAGACAAATATTATATCCCTTTAGAAATTAATTTTCCAGAATGTATCAACCGGTTTTACAAATAAGAGCGAAGGGAAATCACAGAATTTTGCCCATATTGGACCCTAAGGTAGAAGGACACTCAAGGTGACTTTGTCGGGTTTATAGTTATAACCTCTCCTTAAAAATTTAAAAATTTCGTATTACAGAATCTGGTATAAACTTGTTAGTCTCTTGGCGGTCTCAGACCAGAAGGTTCATTCTCGAACCCAATTATAAAAATTCCTTCTAATTCTTGAAATAATTTAAAGAGGGACCCCAACCTCTGCCCCATTTATTGCGCCCAATGTAATTGTTTAAGGAAAGGAGAAAAATTGACGCAACAAAGCCTAAAATAATCTTCAATGCATTCTGCAACCGGGTTTGTCATTAGTTTACCCTTTCAACCACTTTCAACACTGGAAAATTGAAAAACTATCCCTAATTGGGAGTGAAAAGTACTTCATGCATGAGAACGGGATTGGAATAGCTTTTAACTATGTTTTTTATGTAAGTACGATCGCGTTGGTATATTAACGTATAGTCTCTACTTCCATTATTCTTACATAGCACCATTTCAACCCCTAAAACCCCAAAAACTACCCCTATCAGAGGGTGAAATGTACACCGGTACTATGAAGGTAGGTAGAATAGTTTTCAATAGTTTTTCATCAAACAGTGACGCTTCGACTCTTGAAAATCGAAAAACTACCCCTATGAGGGGATGGAAAATACGTCATAAATAAGAATGTGTATAAAATATTTTTGAATTATTTTTTTCCCACATAGATATAATCAATTAGTGTCAATTTATGATAACTACGTTAATTCTACATACTTAGCACGATTTCAAACCATAAAGCCGAAAAACTACCCCTATTAGGAGGTAGAAAGTACTTCATGACCAAGATCTACGATAAAATATTTTTTAATTTTTTTTTGCTATAGATATGGTCACGCTAGTGCCAATGTATAATAACTTCGTTCATTATTCTTACTTAGCACCATTTCAACCCCTAAAAACGCAAAAACTACCCCTATCGGGGGGTGGAATGTACACTGGTACTATAAAAGTATAAGGTGACGCTTCGACTCCTGAAAATCAAAAAACTACCCCTACGAGGGGGTACACACTCACACACGCACCTGCACATTGAGTCATATCCAAACACACACCTATACACCCAATACCAACACCGACCAACACACATACAAAATCTATATACACAACGACATGCATATATAGCCTTTTACACGAACATAGCCACTTACCACCTCGACACTCACCATACACATACCATCATTCCAACATACACACGCATACACACACGCATACACACTAAGAACCTTCTTAATTCTCTATGATGGCAACCATTGTGTTTGTGTGTGACAATTAGACAGCCCTCAGGGCAGACTAATTGTCACACACAAACACATTGGCACTAGCGTGACCATATCTATAAAAAAAAAATAATTAAAAAATATTTTATCCTCGTTCTTGGTCATGAAGTACTTTCTATCCCATGATAAGGGTAGTTTTTCGGTTTTTGTGGGTTGAAATGGTGCTAAGTAAGTAAAATTAATGAAGTTATTATATATTGACACTAATTAATTCTATCTGAGGGAAAAAAATTCAAAAATATTTTATACTTATTCTTGTTTATGACGAATTTTCCATCCCCTCATAGGGGTAGTTTATCGATTTTCAAGAGTCGAAGCGTCACTATTTGATGAAAAACTATTGAAAACTATTGTACCAACTTTCATAGTACCAGTGTACATTCCAACCCCTGATGGGGGTAGTTTTCGGCTTTTTAGGGATTGAAATGGTGCTATGTAAAAATAACACAGGACCACAAAATCTGAACCCTTGTACCACAGACCAGACTAGGTGGATCTTATATTTTCGGGTCGCTGAATTCAAATCCGTTGTCCTTTTGGTCCCATCAGGTCAGGGTCAAGGTCAATTTAAGGCCAAATCTACAAACTTCATCGCTAACCAAATAAGTCACATTACCTATAGGTTTTTGGGGCTGCTGAATTCGATTCCGTTGTCCGTTTGGTCTCATCAGGTCAGGCTCACGGTCAGTTTAAGGTCAAACTTACAAAATTCATCGCTAACACATTAAGTCAGACCTGATAGGATCAAACGGATAACGGATTTGAATTCAGCGATCCCGAAAACCTATAGCTGCCGTGAATTAATTGGTTAGCGATAAATTTTGTAAGTTTCACCTTGAACTGACCTTGACAACGGATTCGAATTCAGTAAGCTCGAAAACCTATAGGTACCCTGACCTAATTGGTTAGCGATGCATTTTCTAAGTTTGACCTTGAACTGACCTTGAACCTAACGTGACCAGCCGGACAACGGATTCGAATTCAGCGACCCCGAAAATATAAGACCCACCTACTCTGGCCCGTGTTGCAAGCATTTAGATTTTGTGGTCCTGTGTAATTAACGAAGTTATTATACATTGGCACTAGCGTGCCGATATCAATAGAAAAAAAAAAATTTATCTTTTTTCTTGGTCGTGAAGTACTTTCTACCCCCTAATAGGGGTAGTTTTTCGGTTTCTACTGACTGAAATGGTGCTGAGTAAGTACAGTTAACGTAGTTATTATACATTCACACTAATTAATTCTATCTATGGGGGGAAAAAATTCAACAATATTAGGGACACATTCTTGTTTATGACTTATTTTCCACCTCCTCATAGGGCTAGTTTTTCGATTTTCAAGAATCGAAGCGTCACTGTTTGATGAAAAACGATTGAAGACTATTCTACCTACCTTTATAGTACCGGTGTACATTCCACCCCCTGATAGAGGTAGTTTTTGAGGTTTTAGGGATTTAAATGGTGCTATGTAAGAAAAATGGACGTAGAGACTATACGTTAATATACCAACGCGATCGCACCTACATAAGCAATATAGTTAAAAGCTATTTTAATCACGTTCTTATGCATGAAATACTTTTCACTCCCAATTAGGGGTAGTTTTTCAATTTTACACTGTTAAAAAAGGTTGAAAGGGTAATCTAATAAAAACCCCGGTTACAGCATGCATTGAAGATTAATTTGAGCTTTGTTGCGTCAATTTATGTTCTTTCCTTTAAGAACTACGTTGGGCGCAAAAAGAGGGGCGGATTTTCGCCTTATTTTGGGGTCCCTCCTTTTTTTCATTTAAATTATTAAAATAAAAAAAGGTGTCTACGTTGTGTCAATGTTTCAAAGTTATATCATGTGATTACTTAGTGTCGTCCGAACCAAGCCTCACGCAGATGTAACCATAATAATATATAGGAATGGAAGTATTCGAGGAAAGGGGTATGGAAGGAAAATTACGAAGGATGAGTTTAAAAAAATTATTTTGTTGGTTCATAAATAATTATACAAATTTGTTATCAATTTAATGAATTTTTTTTTACTTCACTTTTGGTCCCTATCCGTGGCCGGAATAGTATTATTTAAATTTTTTTTTGTGGTTTCAAAAATAAAATTAATTAAGTGTCAACCCCTATCCGCGGTTGAAATGCATTATATCATTAACTGCAAAATTTACAAACAAATATATAGCAATTTTCAAAAAAATACACGTTACAATTAATTTAGGTTCTTTAAACTGTTAAATGCATAAATGATCAAATGTGTTGTCATAAATATTGATACAAATTTGTTATCAATTTTAATGATTTTTAATTGAAAAAGGAATTTTTTTTTGATTTAAAAACAAAATTAATTAAGTTTTAACCCCTATACGCGGTTGAAATGCATTATATTATTAACTGCAAAATTTACAAGCAAACATAGCAATTTTGGAAAAAATACACATTATAATTAATTTAGGTCATTTAAACCGTTAAATGCATAAATTATAAAATGTATTGTCTAAGGCAGGACTAATTCACATAGCCTTACTGAAGAGTCTGGTGAGTCAGTCCAGGACGAAACATAAGAAATCCAAAATTTTGTTTTAATTTTAAAAAAGCAAACAATATATTTCTTAAAAATTTATTGCAGAACAAAAATAAATACTATCGACCCTGATGCCAATTGAAGAAATCTCCTTTACAGTCTTGATACTTGGGTCAATTATTAACGATATCATTAAAAAAAACAGCAAATATATCATCTAATTAATTAAATTAGTTAAATAACACTTTACATTGTTATGACAACAATGCTTCCTCTATGAGGAAGAAAAATATACTATGATCATCAATAAAATTCGAAGTTTTGCACATTTTAAATGCTACCTGGTATTTTTCCATCAATATTAGTATTAGTCTAGTATGACGGTTCACATCCGAGTACAACCGAGCCATGCGCTGCTTAGCTTCGGTGATCGAACCAGAATCCTTAAACAATTCCGTATGTCCAAGCAGACCTTAAAATATATTGCAGTTTAATTTTGCATTCTTTAAATTTTTAATTTCTGTTTCATAATTGCTTAATTTAAAATAGTGTAATTTTTATGTGCCTCAATAAAAAATTGCTTAATTTTGGAAATTCCATATTTATAATTGTTAAGTTTTGGAGGTTTAATATTATTTGTGTGCAGAGATTCCATTTTTAAAATGGTTTAATTTTAACTTTAAAATGTATAAAAATATTTTCAGTTCCAAATTAATTATTCGTGAAGGTCTTTTATTTAAAATTTTTCAATTCTGAAGTGTTAAGTATAAATGTTTTCGGATTTTCAAGAATTTACTCAAATTATTGTTTTGATTTACTTGCAATTATTTGCGATCACAATGCTATAATTTATATATTTATTTTTTTAAATTTAAACCGAGTTATCAAGACTATTTGCGTTTTCTATTGGAAATGAATTTTCTCAATAAAATGAAATTAAATTAAATAAACTATAATACGTAATGTAAAAATTGTAATCCATAGTAAAAATGTATTGTATTTAATAATTTTATAAAAGTGTTCACATAATGACAAAAAGTTGTAGTTTTTAGTATATTCTTTTCATTGCTGTTTAAGAAATCGATAAAAACCGTAGAAATACACAACGAAATTCTACTGGAAACTACAAGTATTGACTAGAATTTACTTTTACAAAATGTTACAAGCAATCAGAAATTTAAGAACAAAATTACAGTTCTCACATATTGTATTTTACTGTACTTTATTGTGAAAATACATTTCAACTAGGATTTCAAAAAACAGCAAACATAATTCTCAGTCATAATGAGAATTTAGTTTTATTTGCTAGAACTCATTTTTACAAAATGTTATAAGCAATCACAAATTTGAGAAAAAATTTCAATTTTCACATATTTTATTTTACTGTATTTTATTGTGGAATTACATTTCAACTAGGGTTTCAAAAAAGCAGTGGAAATAATTATCAGTCATAATAAAAATGTATTAAGTTGATCTAGCAGCATTATTCTGAAAATATAACTTCCAGAGAATTTTGACAGTAAAATTGTGCTATATTAATATAGGAGTAAGGAGCTAGATATAAGAATTGATGTAAATAGCTGTAAACATTTGTAAATAGTAAGGATAAGCTAATATAAAGTTTGTAGATGGTCTTGTAGGACACATTATGAATAAAAAAGATAAAGAAGATAATACAAATTTAGTAAGTTGATCTAAAAGCATGATTCTAAAAGTATAAACTTCCAGAGAAATTCCTGCATTACGTAATGTAATATTTCAGCCATAATGCCATGGAAATATAGAGGTTTCAACAAGAAGGAAAACATACCAAACGATTCAGCGTTTATACAGCTTTCGATGGTGTATATATGTGAAGTTATTCCCCGAGTATTCAAGACTTTGAAAGTTTTACTCGTAACTATTTGAACCCAACTGCTTTTACTTGCAGAAGCGTTTACTCTATGATTTAAGGCGTCATTATTGGTTATTGACCAAAAGTTGCACAGGGCGCATGCGGTGTAGTTGAGCGAAAAATGCTGAGATCTGAGTCCACTCAGTCGTTTTAGAGTTCACATTTATTTTCTCTTCGGAGCAAAATGTTTTATAATTTGTATATAGTTACACTGATTTAAACCATTTTCATTAGCGTGATTAATGCCTAATTAATAACTAGTCAATGATAATTTACAGTCATTCAGGTTAATTCAAACTGTGCATTTAATTGATAAAAAAGCAGTTTTCCTTCCTAAATCATTATTTGACTATTATGTTCCTCCGTCTAGGATTGGTCCTATGCCCCATAATGACCTACTTCTTCCGATGTTAAAATTGGTTATAATTTAATTTGTAAAATATAATATTTTAATATGAAAGTGGTTAAGTAAAGATAAAACGTGTGTATTATTTCAGGAAATCGTTAAAAATAATTGGGTTCCGATTTCTTTGCCTCTGGTTACAAATTTGAATTTATGATATTTGAAATTAAAAACTGTAACCAAATTCAAGAAAAATATTTTTATTTTGATCACTAATATCTTTAAATTGAAGTGTGGTTCTAGTTTCAGTATATTTTAATTATAAAATCTGCTTTTAAATGCAATCTAGGAACTAAGAAATTGATAATTTTATTTGTTTTTTAGGAATTTTTAATTTAATGTAATTTTTAAGAATTTACTACTTACGTTGATGACGACCCTCTCGCAAAAGTCATGATCGTGTGGTATGGGCTCGAAGTGTGTGACGCCTGTGTATTGGGTGTGAGGGTTTGGCCCATCTTCGTCCTGGCTGCTGAGCTTTGGCAGCGATCTGAAAAGAGAAAAACACATTAATTTACAATATATGAAACTAAACCTTTTAGTACTTTGTACGAATTTAAAAAGAAAGATCTACGCGTACTTTGGAAACAAATATTTTGGTTTAAAATGTTTTGCTTCAACATATATTTATATATATGAAAGGTCCTGGGGTATGAGGGCATTAGTGCTAAACCTCAAATTTTACAGGAGACACAAAAAACTGCCTCACCTGAATGCATTTGAGTTTTTAAAACAAGAAAGTAGTTTTGAGCTACAACTTAGCTCTATCAAAGAACGAAAAGACCATCCTGAAAGAAGCAAACACCTCTGAGAAAAACCCTTGTCAATGGTGCGGCGCGTCCCCAGAAACGAAAATATTGACACTCAAAGAGTCGCATATTTTTGTTATTTTTTAATTTAGGAAAAAAACAAGAACATTCTTTTAAGCTATTACTTAGCTTTATTGAATAGTGAAAAGAGAAGGTAAAAAGAAGTAATCACTGTATAAAAAAATACTAACATAGATTTTGACTCACTTCTAAATCGAACTAGATCATAATCTTCTACAGAAATATGAGTTAGGTTAAAAGAATTAGTAAAGGTCAATAGAATGCATTTCCGAAATTTCACACTTACGCCCTTATGCCCCGAGACCCTTTTTATATACATATAAACCTCAAGTAAGGATTTCACAGGCATAGGGTTAAATTAAAGAAATTGTAATTTTTTTCTTATTATTAAAACACTGATATCAATAAAACAAGATTGTAACATACAAAATTTGATTTTTTTATCTCAATTCTACATGCCAAGAGCTTCACTGTTTAAGAATGGTTGAAAATTCAACAAGTTTTAAATTACAAACGTAATTTAAATTTTTGGCGCTGGCAATTAAAATTGATTTTCGTGCACTTATAACAGAAAATTCATTTATGAAAATTTATGTTAACCTATTTTTTACGTGCTTTAAACTAGTATGTTAAATTTAATTTCACAAATACATAGTATAGTTTTTATTGTACTATAATCCACAGATATTTGAAACTATAAATTCTGCATAATAATGTAGATAGAATTCAAAATCTCGACCTAACCCATAAGTCACTTCACACGTATTTAATTTAAGTATTTTAACATGAATTTAGGATTAATAATTCACCTAAAAAGTCAAAAAACGATGGGAAATCTATGACAGAAAAGTGCAGTTTTTTGCCAAATTTTCAACAAACTTCAAAGAATTCTGGTATATCTGGTATTTTCACCACTTACCAATCAACGTTTAAACAATTTTTATTTTCTAAGCCATTTTCATTTATTCAAATAATTTTTCTTCACAAAATTAACACTTTCTCTGAAGTGTCCGGAGACGCCCCGAAATAGTATATCAATGGCTGAGACGGGAGGTTCATGGTGCAAAACTAATCGTAGGTGGCAGCACCGAGCCGAGTACTAGACCCTCTGTCAATGAGATACGAATTTTAACCCTAGAAATGTTGTGAATAAGTATAAAGTGCCATTTATACCTTGTAAGCAATTGTAAGTAACATAAAATACCTTTTTCGAAGTTTTTAATCATATAGAATTCGTAAAAGGTTCATAAATCCTTTTCTGGCTGTCTGTTTCAAAGTGAGGTTAGGTTCACTATATATCCCAGTGTATGTATAATTTCAACTTAAAGTATAATTTACCTTTGCCTATAAGCACTCAACATATATTTAAAGCGTATTTACCCTCATATATTTAATTAAAAGCAGCTGCATGTCAAGCGCCATATTGCATTTCGTCTCTCTTCGACAGAGGATCTAGTTCTCAGCTCGGTGCTGCCACCTATTATTAGTTTTGCGTCACGAACGTGTTTCTATTAATATACAAGCGGATGTGTGTAAATTTGAAAGTGTTTTATTTTCTAAAAACGCATTGATACATTTTTAGAAATTTTTAGAAAGTGTTACAGGATGGATTAAAATAAATAATAACTAAAAATAAATAATAATACAAATGTATTTTATTAAAATGCACGTTCAAAATCACATTTTGAGAAGATGAATATTGCCTGGGCGCCTGGGTCTTCTTAGCTTGAACTGATCTCGTATCGAAACCTTTGTCACGTTTCTTTGCGAAATTTGCAAGCAATTTTTCCAAAGGAAAAATGATCATATGAAGGACAAAGGCGCCCCGTCGGTCCTAACCAGGCATATTGTAGTGGTGCAGACAGACATTGCCCTAATTCAAAAACCCTGGTTATATGGGGAAAAGATTAGCGACTTAGCAGGGTGTGATTCCATATATAAGGGACCACGCGAAAAAGCACCAAGGGCATGCATAGCCTTTAATGGTATAGATGCGATTTTTGTTTCTAAGATGTGCTCCAGGGACCTTATCTTTATCAATGCGAGACTCAGGGGCAAAATCAGAGACAGACTAGAGGTGTGTATGGTCTCAGCTTATTCCTCGGGCGACACTGAGAGGCTCCCACTTTCTACAGAGGTCAAGGCTCTAATTCAGAACTGCCAGGAGAATAGGATTTCTCTGCTGTTGGGCTGTGACGCAAACACCCACAATAGAGTGTGGGGAACACAAAAATTAACGGCAGTGGAAGAGATTTAATTGAATACCTAGCGGGTACCGAGCTGGAGATCCTTAATCGTGGTGATACTCCCATATTCCAGATTAAATAAAGGAGTGAGGTTCTTGATTTCACTCTATGCTCGGATTAACTGCGGAGCAAGATAGTGGACTCGAAATTTTCCGACGAGGAGTCTCTGTCAGACCACGAATATATCTTGTTCCAGTTAGCCCTAGGAAAATTGGCAATTTAAAAGATCAGAAGTCCCAGGAACACACTTTAGGACTCATACAAAGAGGAACTCAAAAGTAGGCTTGTGGAATTCCCTTCAAGTTACAGTACTATGGATGAGTTAGAGCACGCCGCGGTTTTTCTGCGAAGGGCTCTAATTACACTATATGGGAACAATTTTTGTACAGGTAAAATTAAATCTAGGAAAGAAACAGAGTGAAGGAACACCCACTTAGAGAAACTCCATAAAAAGACTAGAGCGATGTACAATACGGCAAACTAAACTAAACTGCCTTCAGACTGGGACATCCACAAGATAGCTCATAATTCATATAAGAGAAACATAAGAACCTGCAAACAAGCAAATTGGGGGGCTTCTGCGAAAAATCAAAGAACAACAACAGCTAATAAGCTGGTTAGGAAGCATCTTACGCCGGAGGCAACATGAAACCAGATGGGGTGAAGGCCTACTCAGGGGAGTAGCGCCGCGGGGATACCAGCAGGGGGTGTCTTGTCACCTCTTGTAGTGCATTATACTGGACGACCTCCTTCGTAGGCTAAATGCGTGAGAGATTATATCTGGATATACGCGGATGACTTTGTAATCCTAATCAGGGCGGTTCATCTGGCAACGTTGATGGGTTTTTCAAGATCAGCGCTGCGCATCGTTGAGCTCTGGTGCGACTGCTTAGGGCTCTCGGTAAATCCGGAAAAAAACCATCCTGGTCATTTTCACGAGAAAGTACAAAGTTTCGGAAGTTGACGCCCCTACATTCCGTGGTAAGAGGCTGATGATCTTAGACTCAGTTAAATACCTGGGGGTAATCCTGGATAGCAAAATGAACTGGACGAAGCATCTGGAGACCAAATGTAGGAAGTTTGTCATGACATGCTTAATGTGCAGAAGTGTCATTGGTTAGGCCTGGCGCCTACCCGGGTAAAAATATTGGTCCTTGGTTTTGGCTTGAGTGTCTTCGAAATGTCTTGATATGTCTCGAATATGTCTCTAGGACCGTGATGTCTAGCTCCGTCTCACCAGCTAGATATTGGAGATACCCGGACTTCATTCGGATTTATGGCTGTAAACTGTGCCAAGCCAAGACCACGAAGACTTTCCTTGATAAATATACCGAATTGCTTTTAAAGAAAATTATATTACCAATTTGTGGCTTTAAAATTTCCCAGGGTCAAAATTACAAGTTTTCGTTTCTAAATTTTACTGTCCATTATACTGCGACCTCCATAAACTATGGACCCCACCGGCAGGGCCTGCCATTTCCAGGAATCAGGTAGCTAGGTTAGGACCAAGCAGTTGACATCTGCTGAGGTTTAAAATTGTACAACCTATAAAACTTGTAATTTGTTAATAACTAATTTTTAAATAAGATATTCGGAACCTGTCTGTCTCAACAACTGAAGGCATATAAGATTTTCCGGAAAAAGATTAAAACTGTCATTTTCTAGAAGGATCTAGTGAACGGTTGGAGATAGGAAAAAATGGACAACATTTTTAGATTCGTCATCCAAAGAATAATAATTATTGCAGACAAATAAACTTATTACTACATACTAAATAAATACCATGAATATAAATAATATAAACATTATATAAAGTTTAAAGCGGATTAGTGATGACCCTCAGAGGGTCTGAGACATCAAAATAAGAATGGTTCCGTCTCACTAGCTAGACATACAGAATGACTTGAAACTGCCTTGGATTGGTCTTTACCCAAGCCAAACCCAAGCACAAATATTTTAGCCGGGCAGGGCCTAAAATGCCTACATGGCTCTACTCTGCTGTCCTTAAACCAAGGCTCATATACGCAGCCGTGATCTGGTGGCCACGAGTGAATGTCGAAGCGATGCAGGAAAGACTGTGACGATTGCAAACGCTTGCGTTTAGGGTCATTAGGGGAGCAATGAGGACTATGTCCACGGCGTAGATAGGATACATGCTTTTTGAAGAGCCCCTATACTCGTTACGATAACTGCCGGGGCAGCTAACGTAATGGGCCGCCTGGCAAGAGCAAATAGATGAACTTGGGGAACTAATCACACTAGGCCCCCAAGTGACATCAGTACACTTCCAATTCTAGAAATAAGGCAAAACAGAATAACAAAACGCTTTAACCCTCTGCCTGGTCATTTGACAGTTATCGTCAAAAATCGTCAAATGAGGCATGTAGAAAGGGAACAACCAATAGTAGTGCTCATTTACGTAATGTGATGTGTGTAAGTGCGACAGAGCTGTATCATATAGCTATTTCCAGGGTCACAAGTGCCCCTCGATATGAACTTATTAAAATAATAAGTAAATTATTATTAAAAAACACTAAAAATTAAGTGTCAATACTAAAGTTGAAGAATATTCAAGAAAACTGCTCAAAATTGGATAAAAAGTGACAGGTTTATGATACGAAAACCATCATGTGGAACATAACCTCAAAAAGGAAACGTCAAATTGAACAAAATACTTTTGAATGAAAGAAT
>CAKNWT010326909.1:0-17890 GCA_932066315.1 Andricus coriarius | reverse complement strand
AGTCGTGGACTACCCTTTATGCATGGCCCCTTACACAATGATTCAAAACATTTTCTCGAGTAAACGAACATCATTTCTTTTATCATAATTCTTTGACTGAATGCAGTCACTGACTCGTAGTATTTCCTCATAATTATTACTAATGAATCCACAAATGGCCTCTTATATTTATTTACAAAAAAAAAGAATAAGAAAGACAATATAAATCGCATCTCAAGCCTCGTTATTCTCTCAAATGTAAGCCCCTTGATATTTCGTTAGCTGCTTCTTTCAATGGGCAAGATGAGTTATAGTAATTTAAGTGAAGTACTTTATCCGTGTTTACAAGCAAACGAAAGAGTGCAGCGTCTTGGACGAGGAAAAGGAACGGCACGGATTCCAAGCCGCGACAGAGTAGGTAGTCACGTCGACGTGAAAGATCGTAATTGCGAATTCGTTGACCCGCGACTCGAGTGAGCTTTCCGCGACTGGTGAGTGGTGGAGAAAAAAGTGAGAGGCTGTATGGACCAGGGAAAGCGAGAAAAAGAGGGTGATTCGCGACTTGAAAAAGAAAGAGAGTCCAAAAGAGGGGCGAAAAGGAAAGCGTGAGACGCAAGCAAACAGACTTTGCAATCGTTTATTTTTCTGGCAATTATATTCTTCCGTGAAAAGAACCCAAGCCCTTTTCACTACGTATTTATTTCTGTCGTGAATGCGTTCTGAAACGTCGGGCTCTGCCTCCCAGTGGTTCTCATGTGATATGGGGACCAGTTTCGCAGATGTCACATTTTTAGATTAGGGGCCGTTTAAAAACTACGTGACTCCTTCCCTTATTCTCCCCTTTTCCCCCTTTTTTAAAAATTCTTCCTTTTCCCGTTTTCAAGAAACATCCCGTTTTTTTTCACATGAACATTAACTGAATTAATAGAACATAATAAGAAAATCCAACTATTTTTGGTTCAAACTTAATTTTTTTCAAAAGTGTACTATTATGTGTTTGGAACAGAATTGATCTATTTTGGTTGAAAATTGTAGTACTAGTTGGTTGAAGATTGAACTATTTTGATGAAAATTCGTTGCTTTTTGAATTGGAAATTAATTTTCTGAACTAAAAAGTTAACTAATCCATTTTTGGCTGAAAATTGTTCGCCTTTAGGTGAAAATTCAACCATTAAATTTTGCATTGAAAATTAATATATTTCGTCGGAAATTCAACTAGAGTAGAAAGGGACAGGATTCGTTTTTTTTTGTTGTTTTAAAGAATAATTTTTTTAATTGAAAATTTAACTATTAAATTTTTGGTTGAAAAGTGGTCGTTTTTATTTGAAAATTCAACTAATACATTTTTCATTAAAAATTCATATTTTTTATTTGAAATTCAAATGCTAGGTGGAAAGTTGAGTTACGCTGTCAAAAATTAATTTTATTGGTTTACAATTTACCTATTTTTTTTAAAGATAATCAATTTCTTGAATTGCAAATTCATCTCATCCATTTTTGGTTAACAATTGATCGTTTTTAGTTTAAAAGTCAACTATTTGGTTGAAAATACTTGGTTGTAAATTCAATTTTTAGGTTGAAAATTTAAGGATTTTGTTAAAAAGTAATCCTTTTTTTTAATTTCAACTGTTTTGTTGGAAATTCATCTTTTTTGGTAGAAAAGTTCTGGGTCGAAAGTTCAACTGTCTTCTACAACATTCGCCGATTTGACTTGAAAATTCAACTAGTTATTAAACAATAGAACTGCTTGTGGTTGAAGTTTAATATTTTTTGTTTAAGAATTCAACCGTTTGTTTGAAAATTCCAACTTTGCAGGTTGAAAATTCAACTATTTGGTGAAAACTTCAACTACTTTGTTGAAAATTTCTCTCTTATTTGTAAGTTCAACTATTTCGTTGTAAATGCAACTGTTTAGTCTAAAATTTGGAAATTTATCTATTTGGAGGAAAAATCATCTTCCTTGGTTGAAAACTCATATTTTTGGGTTTAAAGACAACTGCTTTCTAAAACATTCGACTTTAGTTTGAAAACTCAACTATTTCGTTAAAAATGGGCTGTGACGTCTGCTAAGATAGTGTCAAACAAATTTTTGACTTTAAATCACCCTCTTATTATCTTATATTTATATTGCTTTATTGGTGACGTCACCCTGGGGGGTTTAAGCTTTGTGTGATGATCTGTGACGAAGAAGGGGAGGGATAGAAAAAGTTTTCAAATAGCGTGACGTAGTTTTTGAATGGCCCCTTACCAAAAATGTGGTATTACATTGGAACCTGGAATTAAGAAAGATTTCTGGTATGGCTTGCAGTGGCCTTGATCCTGAGTCCGGGGATTCCAAACATAAAAATTCAGGACCGAATGAACCATTTCTGTTTGATTTGAACGCATGCTAACAGCTGACGCAACTAACGCGCTTAGAGTTCTTCCCTAATGCTGTTTGTCACGCTTGACTGAGCACCGCCTCTCTTTCAGTCCCGTGGCCCACGCATCACGAAAATGCTGAGGACTGAAATTCCGGGAATATCGCAAATCTCGGGTTCTTAATTCCAGGTTCCAGTGTATGTAGAATTACTTTATTGTATTTAAAATTAGTTGAAATTAGAATTTCAATCGAGATTCTCGTACGATTCGGATGACACAATTTTGCCGGCTTGACAATTTTAAGCTGAGGTCTGCAGTCGGGTTTCGACTTACCGTTCCGACCGCACTAACGTGGCTAACGAGAGAGGAGAACCTGCGCAAAAGAGGAAGACCAAGACTCTGAACTCCTAATCCCTCCCGTCGTCAAGTTTTCCTGGTCGCCGGTAGGAAATAATTCTTAATTACTCCCGTGGTCGCAATTATCGGTCGGATCGGATGCGCCCCTTCTCACTTAACGAGGCTTATTTTCATCCTCCAGTTCTCTCGGTATTAATCTAAACTCCACTAATTTGTATTTGTGGCTAGAAGGTTGGTAGCCGAAAGAAAAAGTAAACTTTCTACGAAATAATGGTTCAAGAGGAAAGTTATGTTAAAACGTGAAATACTGTAAATATTCATGTTGGAAAATTCACAAACAATAAAAAAAGGGTCGTGAAAAAATACCTGAAAAGAGATAATGATCCGTGTCAGCTTTCGTTCAATCAAGTTTCGTTTTTATATTTTTAATTTCAAAATATATAATTTTAATCTTTCGAAAAATTTCGGGGCATGTTATATATTTTAGTTCGAAAATTTATAGAAGGTGAGAGCGTGGCTCGGATGGCAAATTACTTGTGGTTTGTGGAATTTCGACCATGTAGTAATGAGTTCGAATCCCAGTGGAAATGTCATGTGATAAATCCCAATTGCGAAATATTATGAAAATTACATTATTTCGTATCAATGAAGATAAATTCAGACAAATTTTGGCTGAATTGAAGTGCAACCCTGAATCTAAGGCCAGAAAAATGTTAAGGTGTAACAATTTCGTGATGAGAGCAGCAGTTTCGTGATGAGACGAGCCACGGGCCGAAAGAGAGGCTGTGCTCATTCAAGCGGGCTAAACCAGCTCGAGGGCCGTTCTCTTAGAACGTTAGTTACATCAGGTTGCGTCATGCGTCCAAATCCAACAGAAACAATTCAAGCGGCCCTGCCTGTTTTCATTTGGATTCCCGCGATTTAGGATCAAGACCAAGGCAAGCCATGTTCGAAACCGGTCTTGTCTCGGGAGTTAAGTGTATTTTTTATTTATATTACTAATAAATTTATAAAACCGTTTCGTACATTTTGCTAAAATTATAGTAAGTACACTGGTTGGTAAGTAAATGCAATAATTAAATGTATATCAGTCAAAGAATAATACTAGCAAGACCAAAATTTCCGCTGCAACTTTAGAATTATAAAATAAATATAATCAATTATACTATAAACGTACAAAATAATTTGGAAGCAGAAATCACTCTCAATCGTACTTTTTAACATTTTGCATTTCAATTTTGTAAATCGAAACTTCCAAATAATAATGATAAAATTTATTTCTAAATAGTCCTAAGCATTATTTATTAAGGAAAAAATTGTAATTGTAAATGATTCTTTAACATTGGGAAATAATTATCTTCTTAAAATTTTTCTATCACTCTATATAAATTGCAAATTGTTTTTCACCGGTACAACAAAATTACCGATTTCAAAAATAAGATTTTTGGAAATTTTTTTAATGATTTAGGTTTTATTTTAAAACTCTAATTTTAAGTTTTGAAGATTTCAAAACATATCGAACGTTTCTAAAAAAAAGAAGCTGTTTGAAAGTTTTGAAAAGTTTCAAAAAAATAAAAAAAGTTTCTTAAGATTCCTTGAAAAATTTGAGAAGATTTTTTATTTTGAAAAATGATTTTTGAGAGAAAGTTGAAATAGATTACAAAACATTTCAAATTCTTTCCTCAAATTTGGCAAAAGAATGAATATTTTAAAGCAAAATTTTGTAGGATTACAGATTACAGATAGGATTCATATTTTTAAAGATTTCGATAAAAATAAGCTTTTTAAATATTTTGAAAAGTTTCAAGAAAAAAAAAAATTTTCCAGATAAAAGAAAAATTCGAAAAGAATTTTTTATTTTGAAAGATGAATTAAAAAAAAAATTTTAATGATAGAAAAAGATTTAAAATGATTTTCCTAAATTTCGAAAAAGAGTGAAAAAGATTTTAAAGCAAAACTTTTCAATTTTGCAAGATTACAAAATTCAAGAAAAAAATATACCCGCTGCGCGGGCACATTCTCATTGCGCGCGGCTCGCTTCCCTCGCAAGTTTGAGCGCGCCTAGGGCGCGCAACTGTTGGTTCTCGCGCTTCGCGCTCGAGAATATTTTCTACACATTTGTGCACAGACGTTTTAAAATTAAAGGTCAAAGCGTCAACAGCTGTAATTTGATGATTGTGAATTCTCTTTTGTTAAACCTCCTTCGGCTTTAACGATTACATTCTTATCACGTATCTCGTGCTTCGCACTCGATTTTGTCCAAAATGGGAACTTTTCTACATTATGTTCAACACTATTATATCTAATGTATATTATATTCATTTTTGTACCTCGATGTGGTACTTCTTATTCAGATATTGCAAAATAATCTACAATTTCTATTTTCTATGATGGCTTTAATATTTTCTCCTTACTTTGCCCTAATTTTTATTCTCAGCTGCCATGCAAATGCGCCGAGTTTGAGCGCGCAAATCAAAAACTGTGATTCAAACCCCTCATAAACTACAATCATAAAGTGAAATTAAACATGTTTTTTTGAATTTGGCTTTGAAGAGGGTTCTCAAAGCACCTACGGCCTTGGCGATTACATTCTCATTGCCATACTCGCGCTTTGCGCTCAACAGTTATGTTATACAGACGATTGCTTTTAAAAAATAAAACCATGCAAACAAAATGAAACGGAACATTTTGTTTCTAATTTTGAAAATGCTCTTACTTTTTGAATTTTGATCGAATAAAAAAATTTGATGAGGATAGTTCCGAAATATATTTCATATCTAGTAAAAATTTTCATTGAAACTTTTCAATCTAACAGAAAAATATATTTTTTTTTCTATTTTTTGGAAATTTTCAAAATGTTGAAAGGCATATAACTTTTTGAATTTTTATCGAAATAAAAAATGTCATTAGGATAATTATCAAGCCTCTCTTCCATCTAAAAGACACTTGGACAAAAATTTCTAAAACTTGAAAAAATGTTGTTTCAAATTTTGAAAATGCTCTAAAATTTTTTATTTTGGTTGGAAATATCTGTTTTTTTATTTTTAATGTTTTTTTTACGATTAAAACAAAAACTAAGCGTCCTATCGAAAAATTGTTGATAGCCAATTTTGAGCTGTTTTTTGGATGAGCAACTTCAGTCTATTCATTTTTTTCTTATAGCTTGTGTCGTTTGTCCAAAAATTTAATTTTTTTATTCTTAATGTTGTTTTCACGAATAAAACAAAAACTACGAATTTTCGTAGATATTTTTTAGGTGCGCGGCTTTGATCTCTTCAACTTTTTTCGTATCTTGCATAGTTTGACAGAAAAATTCAGCTTTTAATTTTTTATTATTTTTAGTGCGATCAAAATTTGAATTTTTAATTTTTCGAAAAGATTCAAAAAGTTCTCATGATAATCTTGTACGGCGCTAAAAAGCAACGTTTTTCTACACTTGACTTTTTTTCATATCGTGCGTTGTTCGGCTTAAAATGTTAATTTTGGTTTGTTTTTTTGGATTTTGAAAATGCTTCAACTCTGATAATTTTGATATTATCGAAAAATGTCACCAGGATAAATGGTTCGTCTTTTTGCGTACTACTAATAACCAGACATAGAATTTTCAAATCTTGAAAAAGTGGTCTCAAACATTTTTAAAATGTGCTCACTTTTTGAATTTTCATCCAAAATATCTGGTTAATGAACTCAACCTTAATTTTGGGACCCTTCAAAAGTTTATCAAAGGCTGACTCGATTCGACAAATCATTCAAAAGTTAGCGTGGCTACAACATACAGGTAACCATACATACATAGACATACAGACATACAGACATACACACATACAGACATACAGGCATACAGACAGACATACAGACAGACACCGACAAAATTTTATGATTTTCGGAATCTGTGAGTGCCGAAACGTAAAGATCCGTTAAAAACTAGAGATCGAAAATTTGGACGATTACACTACACTCTCATGAATGAGAATGTAAAAATCGATTAACTTTAAGGATATTGTGAACTTTTGAAAGGACTCAAAAATAATTTTAAAATTGGAGAGATTTCAAAATTTGAAACAAAATTTATATTCTTAAATATTAAAAAAAAAAAAAAGATTTTTCAGAATTTTGGAACATTTCAAGAGAATGAAAAAAATGTTTTAAGATTCCTAGGAAAATTAAAAATGAGTTTTTATTTTGAAAACTTCATTTTTAGTGGATATAAAAAATGATTCCAAAACATTTGAAAAGATTTCCAAAATTTTCCCAAAAGAATCTGGAAGATTTTAAGGCAATTTTTTTTTATTTGCAGAATTTTTTTTTAATTTGAGGAAAAAGTCGGATCATTTTAGAAGACACATAGAAGCTTTAAAAGCTTTAAAAATATTTTAATATAAGTTTGAAACTGAATGCAGATTTTTAAATATTTTGAAAAGAAGATTTAGAACTTCTTTAGGAATCTTGAAAGGTTTCAAGAGAATAACATTTTTAAAAAGATATTTGGAAAAATTTGGAATGATTTTTTATTATGAAAAATTAATTTTTAAAGAAAATTAAAAAATGTTCAATAGATTTTTAATGGTCGAAAAAAATCTGGAAGATTTTGAAACATTTTTTTTTAATTTTAAAAGATTTTTCAAAATTGTGAGAAGACTTCGAGTCAGTTTAAAGGGAATGAAAACATTAAAAATTTTTTAAAATATTTCCGAAAATAATTCAGAAAGAATTATCAATGGGAATCTTGAAAATATAATAAAAAGTCTTTAAAATTCTCAAGATTCATTTTCGATATATCTGAAATCTTTCAAAATCTTCTTGAATTTTCTCGAGGATCTTTGTCGGATATTTGTCAAAAGAAAAATACTGATGAAACCCTGAATTTTCGTTAATTTAAAATAACTGATTCCTGAATATTAGTTGAACCTCCGTATTTGAGTTTATTTCAATTTCAGCGAATATTTTCGGAATATTAAATACCGGCTCAAAAGATTATTAACACATTTTCACTCTTGTGACAAAATAATGTTTTTGACACAAACGGTATTTCTTCTTAAAGTTAAGGTTCGGAGGATTTTAATTTGTCTCCATAAAAATCTTTTTACACCAAATATTATCCTTTTGCGACAATCTTCATCTAACCTTTCAGCCAAATAAATGTGTTGTAAAAAATATTTTCACGTGATTCACAAAAAAACAGGCAAAAGGAGCATGCTTTCGTTTTGAAACAACTTTTCCTCTGAGTGTTTCTCTAATCCTTAGATTAGTATAAACTTTCTATACTCACGAAGAAGTAGGTAATAATGCTTTATATCTGATGTACTCACCTGTAACAGAAAATAACATATTTACATTAGTAATGAAAGAGTCGAATTCAGTTTTAGACACAAAAAGTATTGATAAAGAAACACGTTTATAGATTATTAACTGTAAATACATTATTCTAAAAAGATAAAAACAGTCTAATCAACATTTCGAAAACTTTTATCCCTGGATTGGACGAATTTAATCCCGGATCGAATTCTATTATACAACTTTCCCACCTGGGTCTCGACTAGTCTACGCCGGAGATCGATTTGGACTTGATTGCTTTGGACAGCATCAAAAAAAAGAAAAAAGAAAGAAAGAAAAAAAAACTCGTAATTCGCAGGGAGTGTCATTTCGCACTACCAACAGTGTCGACTCTCTGGAATTCTAAAGCCGAGGGAAGAGAACGTTAAAAATTTTAATTGGGGTTCGTAATTAATGACGGTATGATAAATATCATGCAAGCACCAGAATCGCGAAGAGGTGCTGCTGCGGTGAAGCCCTTTGTTTCTAAAGGCTAATTGCAGCCTCTAATTGTGTGTGTATGTGAATAAGGGAATACAAAAGTTGCTGACTAATCAATGTCACGTATAGGCGACATGTACTCAATAGCGATTGAGACCGCGGAATAGTTAATGAACAGGTGTCAGAAAATCAATTTGACATTGCCGTCATTCGAAACGTAATATCAACAGTTTCAATTCAGATGAAATATTATGTATTAAATTCTGTGAGTGGAAAGGACTATTCAAAATAAAAGAAAGAACAGGAAACCATGAATGATAAATTATAGCGATTTTCGAATGTTGTGCCGAAAAGATTTTTAATTGAATAAAGAAATGTATAATCCGAATTTCTAAACTACAGAAATTTAAATACACCGAAATAAAAAAATTCCTAATCATAATACTATTAATGAACATAATTAACATTAACCTTCAATCTTATTGTAAAGCATTTGATTACGTCTACGAATTACAAAGGTTACATCTGTGGCGGTCCTGCATACTTAACTGCATTTTTTTTGCATTCCAATTGAAAAATGTTCATTGTGAAATCTCTGAAACCACTTTTTACACGTTTTACGTGTCACCGCACCTTCTCCTAAGGCTGAGCAAATAATTTCGGTCACGTCAGCTGCATTTTTTTCAATTGGAATGTAAGGAAAATGCAGTGTCTCAAATGTTCCTTGTAGGATGCCATTGTATTGACTAATGATTTTTGAGGTTAAGTCCGCAGGGCCGCCACTTATCATATTGTGTCTTAAAGCTTAAGTTTCGCCCTTTAACCCTTGCAGGGGCACAATTTTCTGTTAAACTAATTCTTGCTGTTAATGGTAACTTAGGGGTTTTCGACTTTTCGGGGTCGCTGATCACGATTGTGGCATCAGAATTGCAAAATTCAAAATGGCGGATCCAATATGGCGACTATGTGACTATAATGTTGAGTTTTTCGAACAATTTGCACAAAACACGTTGTATGGAGGTTTTTGGAGTCGCAGATTGCAAATTTACGTCAGAATTGCAAATTTCAAAATAGCGGATACAAGATGGCGACCATTTTACTTTAATTTTGAAGTTTTAGAACAATTGGTACAAAACTTGCCATATGGGTATTTTTTGGACGCGGTCCCCACCCCAATGCCGTGCAGGCTGTATTGAATCCGCCTTCTTGAATTTTGCAATTCTGACAGATTTGTAATCAGTGACCTCAAAAACACCCATACACTAGCTTTCATAGCAATTTCAAAAAATTGCGAATTTGCAATTATATAATCGCCATTTTGAATCCGCCATTTTGAATTTTGACATTTTGACATTATATTCTCAATCAGTGGCCCGAAAAACATTTTTTTACGATTTAATAATCGATTACAAATACGGTACATTACATGCACTTATGCCGAAAATTCGTCAAAAATCGTAATTTTTTATGAATTCAAAAAATAAAACGAAAAAAACTTACCTGCCGAAAATTCTGCCAGAAATATATATTGCAGTTCTACGTGTTATCTAAATGGAAAAATTTTGTCACAGCTATAGGACTAGTACTTTATAAACAGCCGATTTTTTGGAAAAAAGCGATTTTTCTACGATTTTAATTACTTATAACATATTGTTAATTAACCATTTTGCACAGTTTTTCATGGTAATTGCCTCACGTGAACCCTTAAGAGTCTAAAATCAAATACTTGTGCACTAAACAAGGTGAAATATATCAAAAATACTTGAAAAACTGCGAAAAAACAAGTGGGACGCATACGTTCCATTGCCCCTGGAAGGGTTAAAACTACCTTAGGACGGAAAAAATGCAAGTTTGACGAAGAGTTACAAGACATTAAAGTAAAGGCACTGAATTAATTTGTAGACCTAATATAAACAAAAATGAAGTTTTTTACATTTTTCATAGACACATTTTTTATTCTGATAGAATTAAATTGAAAGTGATTCAAAATTGCTTTGCAATCACAAAAGTTTGTATAAAATGATACGAATTGTATCATTTATATGTTTTATAAAATGCTGGCTCTTGGAAACTTACTTGGGTTCTGTACAATTTCAAAAACCGAGTAGCCCGCACTTTCACGACCCTAAAGTTTCCTATATTTGTGGAGTCCAAACTTTGGTAATTAATTATAAACAAACTAAGGGTCGAGTCAAAAAAGAGAAAACACCTTTGGACTCGCCTCTGAAATATCTAGGCGCGCCTTTTTTATATTCCTAAATCCATTTTTAAACAATTAAATTATTTTATAACATTCTGCAATTGTTATCAACAAATTAACTGTGCGTTCTAAAAACCAAAAATGTTTTTAACCATTTTTATACGTCACTCAACAAAAGCGTATATTTGAATCGCCCCATATATGGATTTGACATTTTGTAATTATTTATAAACAAAATAAGCATCCAATCAAAAAACAGAAAGCACCCTTGGACATACATCCCAAATATCTAGGTGCGCCTTTTTTTTGTTTTTTAATCTTTTTTTAAACAAGACCATCATTTCTTAACGTTCTGCAATTGGTTGAAAAAAACTAAGTGTTCGATCGAAAAACCGACCTTTGGATTCGTCTCCGAAATATCTAATAGCGTTTTTTTTAAATCAATGTTAGTAACAATTTTCTACATCACTTAATATAAGTGTACATTTGCGTGGTCCCGTATAATAATTAAAAAAATTTCTAATTAATTATAAACAAACTAAGCGTCCGATCGAAAAACAGAAAACACCTTTAGACTTATATCCGAAAGATCTAGGTGCACTTTTTTATTACTAAATTTTGACATACATGTATGGGGCCACGCCAATGTATGCTTATGCTGAATAACGTAGAAAAATGGTTAACAACATTGTTTTATAAAAAAGCCCAGTTAATTTCAAGTCAATTTCGAGGTAACACATGTTGGTAATAATCAACTCAAACCAGCCCAAAAAAACCGAGGTAGTTTGTTTCTTTCAGGATCTCCCTTCATGGTTTGATAGAGTTGCATAAGTATTGGCTTAAAATGACGTTCTTTTTTTAAAGTGAAAAGTAAAAGTTTGACAAGTGATTTCTTGAAAACTTTTTGTTTAAAATTAAATGCGTTAAAGTTATACAGTTTTTTGTGTCTCCTGTAAAATTTACGTTTTGGCACTTACGCGCTTTTTCCCGACTACTCTTCAAATATTATAGAAGTGTTGAATTAATTAGGTAAATGTGAAATATGAGTTATTCATCGATTAAAATCAATTGGTCTGTAATTAACCAAGAGTTACTAAAAAATTCCTATAAATAAACGTGTCATACAAATTTTTTGAAAATCGACTGATTGCGAATTTTTTATCAATGACATATTATGCAAGAATTTAAACAATAGAATTATTTTCGTGAGCCTAAGTTTTACAGAGTTATGTAAATAAGGGTGCGACAACTTAGCCTCCGTGCCAACTTACTCTCCGTTCCCCTATGTACTAATTATTTATGCTCTTGAGAGACATTCTTACCTAATTCTGATCAATTCAAAGTCTTTAGAAGTCACTTTTTTATATTTTTGCGAACAGAAGTATATTTTAGAAGTATTTTTGTCGCAAAATACAATATAAAAATGATATTTGATAACTTTAGATATTCGTTAACATACTTTTATGTCCGCATAGAAAAATCTAGGGTTTATGTTAGAACTGATTTTTAGTTTCTACTATAAAAGAAACCTCTCTTGCTGAAAAGGAACTCAAAATGATTAATTTTTCCAAATGAACCTAAAGTATGAGTTCTAATAGAGACGTTAATCTATTTACGGTAATCTATCGGATATCAACGAACTAATAAGCAAATCCGAAAAATAGTTCTCTTTGAGTGTCAGTTCTATAAGATGGCAACTGTTACTCAAGCCACAACATTACAGTAAGCTGAAGTCAATTGAACTGAAAGTCTATATATAATAATTTGAGTTCAATTGAATACGGTTGTAATTTGATTCAATTTCGACTCATTTGACTTTACCAGAGTTCGAAAAAATTAATTTACTTTCATTTTAGATGAACCTTCTTCGAATTCAGTAAAACTGACTCAAGCTGACTTAAATTCATATGAACTCTTTCCAATTCACCCAAAATTACATGCATTGACTTTAAGCACTTGAGTTTAGTTAAATTCATTCGCGCCACTCTATAAATTTGAATTATGGTAACATTTTGTAAAAAGTGTCTCGGAAGGTTATATCTGCCTTGGGTGGAAAATTGCCTAGATTTATTTTTCAGGAAATTTTTCATCTCCTACTTTCAGGTTGATAGGACGTTCTCTGGATGATGTGGTGGGTGAAGAGGGTCATGGGGTGGAAAACGGAGAGAGGATGAGAGGGTGAGGACCTGGCAGGCGGTCTCGAGTGTCTTGTCAATATGTATAGTGTCATCGATGTCTCTCCAATGGACGACTATCCTTTCCTGTGTGCGGAGGCACGTACACACTCTTATCAGGCACATGAACCAACATATATGTGCATATGTATACAGACATATTATATGTATACATACATATGTATAGATCCGCATACACTATATACATTTACAGAGAATCTGCAACTTGCATCTGCGAGGCGCAAGCGTATCACAGATACCACCAAGCATGGGATTATCTGTCGCATGCAATCTCCGTCCTTGGCTCCACTAAATAATTCAAACATTTTCGTCCTGCCCGAAGACGCTGTTCCTTGCTTAATACTCCTCTTGATATACCTATATCTTCAATGCGCGACAACACTCTAAATTTAATGGTTCGTGTGAAGTAGGATTTATGATACATACTTTTATTTTTCGAAAATATCAGTTTTGGCGGGAAAGATTCGTTAACTTTTTTGAATTTGAATCGGTGTTCAATATAGGAAGATAAATCAAGCTGAGACATATTTGTGACAAAGAAAATTTCGAATCCCTGTTGAATCGGAAATTCATTTTATGATGTTTGCATTTCCGTTTCTATTATATTAGGAATTTTCATGGAATCCCCATGGAATCTTAAATCGAATTTGTGTCGAAGGTTTGTACGGAATTTTTCTAGACTGTTCCCCATTTTCTTTCACTGAAAGAAATAGCAAACAAGGAATTATTCCCAGATGTTCGCCTCCGATTTTCTTGGTTCTCAAATATATTTTACTGGAGAAAAAATAATAATATTACGATCCGTTACATAGTTAATATTATTACCATCTTTCATTGCATACAATAAAACATTATAATAAAGTTATAGACTTCAATATCGGTACTTTTTTACAATTTTTGAAATTACTAAGACCCCCAAATTTATTCCACATTTTTCATGCGACTTTGGCTTTGCACTATTTACTAAATATACTCTTAGGTTTAGTTATCTACATTTTCTAGATTTAACGACAGACTAAACAGGAAGTAAAAATATCTGAGACCTTTAGGGGCCATCCATAAATTACTTTACGTTATTTTTCCGACAATTTTTACCCCCCCCCCCCCATGTAATGCTTTTTCCGACTTTTCCCTGTCGTTTTTCGCCATTATGTGACACTATGCTTATTCCCCCATCCCCAAGTGTCACGTAATTTATGGATGGCCCCCTATTAAACAATTTTAATCATTTGAATCATTTAAAAAATATAAAGTTTAATGATTTGATAAAATATTTGATAAAATTGTATACAGATTACTTATAATTGAAAATTCGCGAACTTGTTTAACTTAGAATGCTTATAGTTTAAAATCATGAATTTTTAACATTTGTTTGAAATGAGTGAGTTATCTTAAATTTGGATGATTTTGAAGGTTGAAAATCGAGACTTTTCAATTCGAAATTTTCCAAAATCAAGAAATTTCAAATGTGAATCTTAAAAATTACAGCATTTTTAATTGTAAAACTTAAAACTTACGTCAATTTAAGTTATAAAGTTTTAGAATTAAAACTGTTCAATTTTAAAGATTTACATTTTGAATTTCTACAATTTCGAAGAGTGGCAACTAAGGATTCTTGAATTTTGAACCCTAAGAATGAAAAATGATTCACTTCTCAAGATTCATACTTTAGAGGTAGTGGAGAGTGGGTATTGTTCCGATGTGTAGTGCGGTGACAATTACAAATAACGCCCGTGTTTTTGGATTTGCATATTAGTTGTGTACATAAAATAGCTTACTCTGGACGTAAAAAAGTAATTTGATGCAATTTCTGTTTTAAAATGCGCTTCAGAAGAGTCATTATCAAAAAAAAAGATTTGGCGGAAGCCAATGAAAAAGTTTTTGGCTGAAAATAAGCACTTACAGCATATTTTGAAATACTTAAAGCATGAAAAAGTAAGGTTTTAATAGGTGAAGTATTTTATTCAACTTCTGGTAGCATGATTTTTTTCTATAACCGTTTTAAATATATTAAAATTAATTAAATCTTGCGCCGTCATATATGAAGCATGACGATGAGGCCACACCGCGGCACGCCTATGTATTTCAGCAAGGAGTGAGATGTTATAACTGCTTTTGCCACAAACTTTACTTTGATTAATAAGAAAACATTAAATAAGGGTTGAGAATATCTAGAGTAATTTTTTACGTTACATTACACTTTCCAGAATTATTATATTATATAATTTTTATTTTACAATATTCATATTGTTTAAATAAACGACAGTAATATGACGGTCACCGTACCCCAGTGTATGGGGTACACTGGCTGAAACGCAACATCCATCAATTAATTAAATGTCAAATTATACCGTAAACACACATCATAATGACATTTCAATCATAATTTATAGGGCATTTAAGTCAAAGCGCGGTACCATATTCCACTCTCCCCTATGTAATTTTTAACGTTTTTTTAATAGTTTCATTGTGAAGATTTAGAATTGAACATTTTTTAATTTTAAATGTTTACAATTTAAAATTCTTCAGTTTTTAAGATTTACAATTTAAGATTCGTTAATTTGGAATGTTTATACAGTACCCTCCCACTTATCGCACTACCAGATATCGCGACTTCCCCTACTTGTTTTGCTCCCACTACCGAAAAATGTAAGCGAACGCATTAAACAAAATGCTCGCGCCTAAACATAATTTCTTTTTTAATATTGACATTCAATTTAACCTACTAAAGAGGTTAATACTTAATTCTTCCTTTGATGTTAAGTACAGAGTTCTCAAATATTAATCTTTTTTTCAAAGAACACTTGTAAGGAAACACTAAGTTTTCTAGGAATCGTAGGTTGAATTAGTATAATAACCTCTGAATACTCTTTCTCACTTGTTTACTCAACTGTCAAATTTTTACATTAGCTTTTTTGAGCAGATTCGATTTTCTTAACCAATCAGATATGAGGATAAAGCGCAAGGGGAGAACGCTTTTTAATATAGTGGGAGAACTCACTTAATGCGAATCCCAGTCCCAGACTGTCGCGATAAGTGAGAGGGTACTGTAGTTTAAAATGATTTAATTTTGAAAGCTTCGTTGTTGACATAGTTCAATTGTGAAAACTCAGAATTAAAATTTATTCAATTCTATAGATTAACAATTGAAAACTCCTCAATTGTAAACAGTAAAAATTGCAGCGTGGATTTATTTTTTGGGAATTCTTATAATTTTTCACATATATAACATGTAGGCGTCCGCATTAAAAGGGATTCGTTACGTATAGAAGCATATAGCCAATTAAATTCTCGACATTTTAGGCCCAAAACGAACCCTCTAAGTTGAAAAACGAGTCACCGGGACATTTCTGAATTTGGAACTTCAGAAAATCATTTTTCGAGAAAAACGCATCTAAACTTGGCAAGTGTCATAAGCACACACGTTATACTTTTTCTTCGATAATAAAATATATCTACTTCCGGTTACTCTCTGGATATGTGTATAGTCTTAAGAGATTGACTATGTAGGTCCCAGTATCACTTTCCACTCAAAAACAAAAATATTCATTTTGACCTAACTTAGAAAAACGTGAATATCTCCTAAACTAGAACCGGCCATAAGTACCTTTTTCATATGGACGCCCGCATATATGTTTATGTATATAAAAATGGAAAGGCCATTAATGTGACTCGAGCATCAAATAACCTAATTGTATTTAATAAGACATGACTGAAAATATTTTAAAAAATTTACGTAACAAAGACCGGGGAAAGGTAAAACATTTGCAAAAAATGTATTACGTAATTTATGGATAGCCCCTAGGCTCACTGGCAGATAAACTATCCCTTATTAGTCAGTTTCGTCTATCCTGTAATAAAAAACTTAAAACTCGCATAATGTTTTTGTGTCTGTTTTGTAATATAAAATTAAAAAGATGTGCTAGCATTTCAATAATATTTATTATATTCAGAATTTGTGGAATACTGTAATGAAACATTTAAATATTGCATAGTGTTTGAATACAAATCCAGAAAATAATGTATGTAAACTCTAATTCATGAAGATTGAACCCTAACATTAAAAAAAAATTACACAATTACATAATTAAAACACATGATTTGTGGCTATTCAATGCTGTTGGTAGATCATCAAATCGCTATTCTATTCTCATAATACAATTTTTGTTCATTTTATTTTATAGAATTAAATACAATTTTGGTAACTTGTTTATTACTTTGTCATGTGACACATGAGTATTCTGCAATTTAGGGGTAGTTTACCTTCTGATGAAAGTGAAAGTGGTAAGATCAAATTAGATTCGAGGAATTGTCAATTATATAAATATATCATTTCAATGCTAGCACGTGTTTTCAATTTTTTTATTACAAAAAGCACACGACCGTATCTATAGGGGTTGTTTTCCTTTCGGGGCATGTTACAATTTTAATGGTAATTTAGGGCTGAATCTTCAGGAAATAGTATTGGCATGAATTTTCTCTGCATTTCTTCAAACATTATCTGACTTTTAAGTTGTTTTATTACAAGGTAGAAGTAACTGTCTAAGTAGGGTTGGTTCATCCCTTAATGATCTTAGTGGTTATAAAATTACTATTCTACCATTGTCAAATAATTGTTGTCACACATTTTTTTTTAGGTTAATTAATGTTACACATTTTTTCATTTTTTATATGCGTATGTTGACAACCAGGCGTAGTTTTTACCCCTTATAAGGCAGTCGAATACAGCCGAAGAATATTATTTAAATTAAGAATTTTCATGTATCCAACAAAGAACTCCGAGGTGTGGTTTTATCATTTAAATATGAAAACGGGCCAAGATAAAAGTGAATACAAATAAAAATTAAGAATGTCTTGAGAATTTATAATTATTTAAGTTGAATGTTTTTTTCTCACTTTTTGTGTCAACCTCTCATTAAAGGTTCTACTGGATTTTATATATTCTGCTCTTCTTTCGTAGTATTGATATTTCAATTTCTGCATTTATTTTTCTCTTATTCTCTTTTAACTTTTTCAATTTTATCTTCAGCGTTCTGCTTTTTTT
>CAKNWT010326902.1:5684-16872 GCA_932066315.1 Andricus coriarius | reverse complement strand
GGATATATTTTTATATGTGAGGTGAAATCTGTGTTAAATCAATACGCATTGAAATTTCGGTATGTCATGATAATAAACAGCTTAGTTGCGAACATAATTCTGCCATGATAGTGATTTTTTATCTACGTCAAGAGTTTGCCTAGCTTGGAGGCTTTTACGCAGCAAATACAAACAATTACACAGAAAATTCAAATAACAGATTATTAATTATGAAAATAATAATTAGCGGATGATATTTTTCCTAAAAACCAGAAAGAATCTTTTTCTGAAACGTTTTCGAGATGTTAATAATTTTCTGAAGCCTTTCCAATTTAATTTAGTCAAAAACTAAACGAATGGTCTACTTTTACGAAATTTTCTTATTTGTACAACTGCAGGGTTTAAAAAACTGGAATATTAGGGAGAATGTAATACATTTATCAACAGTTCATCAAAAATGTTGCTAATTTAATAAAAAGAAAAATGTATCCGTAACTTTGAGTTTGGCCATACATATAGAGATAACGTTACAGAATGTTTTTGCAAGACAAGCAAGTGAAGATTTACGTAGGTAATCGCTACACCGAAAAAAATAAATTTAAATTTTGCTGCTTGTGAAATTTTCTGCTGTCAAGTTTATTTCCTATTTGACGAAACTTTATCCTATGATGAAATAAAAGCTGTCGTCTACTACGTCCTTAGAAGCTATGGGAAAACGTCAAAGTATGAGTGAATTCGAGCTATAAATCAGAAAAACAGATTCAAAACAACTTTTTCCTTACCTAATTACTAATTTAAAAATGATAAGACTCATCGCGGACGAATCGGAACGTACTTTTCGTAAATGAAAGTAAAGAACTTCACACAACAAAAACCATCGTTTGTTTTCGAACAACAGGAAAAATAGGAATTGAATTAGTTTTAAGTTTTAAGCATTAACAAGATTGGCAATATACAATAAATAAGCTGCAACTTTAATTTATTTAAGCATTAAATTAGGCTTAAATATTAATAATTGAGAATCAGTCCCAATGTGAAAGTAAATTTCAGATTTTCAGTTATAAAATGGTTTCATGAATTAAATGTGAGAACGGAAATTCCTACCTCACAACTTGTGAACTATGGTTAAGATGTGTCCCGAAGTGTCCTAATTTCCAGACCATTCAGTACGTACTATACCAAAGAAGTACAAAAATAGCTATAAGTACACCTTGACCAAACAGTCAACTTAAAAATATAAGTTTTTTCCCTTGTCGAAAGGCTTTTGACGAAGCTGCTACAATCTTGACAACAAAAAATGCTTTCGAGAAGACGGGGACTCGGTCTTTTAATCCGGAAGTATTCTCGGATTAGGACGTTGCTCTTGCTTCTGTCTTCGAAGAAGTTGAAAAGGGTGACAGTCAACTTTCCGCTGACACTATCAACAAACCATCGACTTCGGGAGATGCTAGGCAAAATTGTTTTTGCAGCCTATTGATGAAGTCAGACTGGAAATTGATGCACAAACGTCTACTACTGTTCCCTCAGAGGTGATCAAGAAAATAATGGAAAAGAATGTGAACTAAACGTTTCTGAAAAAAGTCTGCTAATGCAACTAAAAGATATCGAAGCTTCCGAAGATTCGGTCTTTGCGCAAAATGAAAAGGATGGAATGTCTCATTTGGATGCATTGATGGACCAAGCATGTAATAGAATGAAAGTGAGCTGGCGAAGTTACCTCGGAAAGCCCTACATAAAACAACAAGACAAAATGAAACTGCTACAAAAATTCTTAAACGCAGAAGCCGAAAATCTGGAAGGACGTAGATAATCACATCATGTGATTATAACGGAAAGCTCTTGAAAAGCACAGAAAAAGCAAAGTCAAATCGCAACCACAAAAGAGGAAGGAGACAACGAATTCGCAAACAATGGCTGCCAACAATGTGTTGGCCTTTGCAGTTTTAAAACTACCTGCAACTCTTCTCGATGTTCCATAACCCGAGAATGATAAAGCATCAAGCTATGAATATGGCAGGTCAATATCCAGTTCAAATGCCACAACAATCGCCGAGAATCTAACATTTTTCAAGTATAACAATTTTAATCTGGTCAAGTAGCTAGTAGCACAAACTTGGATTAAGTAGAAAGTACTTATTAGTCAAATAGTTTCTTTGTTACTTTAAAAATTTTCCTTCATTTTATTTTGAAAATAATTTACCGTTCGTTTTAAATTTATTTTATAATCGTATCGGTGATCACCAGAGACTGTGTAAGACTGTGGAAATAGTTTTAGAGTTTGAGGATGCTAGGAGGTTACAATTCCTATTTTATGTAAAACAAAATAAAATAATTGTGTTAAACTGATCATTAATTGTATTTATACTTAAAAGTATTCATAAACCTGTTCCCCTAAGAAATAAAATTAATCATACCCACAAAGTCGCACCAAAAATATACTTGTATGTAACAAAAGTAATAAATAGTTAGCGTGTCTCATCTGGCCCTAATACATGTATCGTATTGACTCACAGCTGGCGCATGATGAGACATGTGCACAGTTTATAGTTTTCATATTTTTGAGGCAATTTCTATTTTAAAACACTTCGTGCTTCATAAAATTGCAAAATTAAGGTTCAAATGATGAAAAGAACCACTTAGATTTAAAAAAAATACTATAGATTTTAAATATTTGACTAAAAAATTATAACTATGCTTATCTCGCCCCGGTCTCCCCTAAAGTGTCTAGCTCAGACTTCGTGAATACATTTATATTGTAAGATGTGAGTCAACAATGAAAATAAATTGTCTACCTCAAAGACGCCTTTCCCGGTCCTACATGGAAAATTCATCATAATTTTAAATATTTAAAAGCAGGCTCCTTTATGATTTCGTTGATTTTCTTCTGACATGTGGCTTAAATTTAGGTGTCAGAAAAATTACAAGAAAAACAAATAAGTGGGAAAAGTGTACTGAAATGATAAGCAGTGCTTTTTATAACAATGTAGAACTTTATTTTATAGGAGTTATCATTTCATTCGACATATTTAGTGTTACAAGTTATGTTTTAAATCTAAATAGTACAATTGTAAGGGTTGGCCGTTCTGTTATTTAATTATAAATGCATGATTTATTATATATTTATTTTTCGCAGGTCCTTATATTTTACTTTATTACTCACATGTACATCTTTTTTGGAGAGTTACATAAAAAAATAAGCAAAACGTTGGAAGACCCATCTTTAGGACTCTTACCCGAGCGTAGACGGTTACCGATTGGTTGAAGAAGAAGTAGATAAAGTTGTAGAAAAAGAAAGTTATTGTGAAGTGCATGCATGTGAAAATTGATTGCGTAAGTATTGTAGAGAAAAAATTAATTGCAAAAGTTCGTTGCAGCTAATTTTATGCATTTAATTGTACTGTCAAACGACTCTACACTTAAATATTTAAACTTACTCTCAAAACGTAAGTAAAAACCGAAAAAAGCCACATCGGGTAAAAATTGTTGCAGGTAATCTTTACCTAAAAGTAAAAGTAAAGAGTACACTTAGTATTCTATGTTTCTTTATAGTGATGCTGTCCATTCTCTTGGTTCTATACATCTTTATGAATGTATTGCATGATCCACGCATGGTGTTGGCTGCCAACAGTTACGAGTATCGAAACGTCACGAGTACTTCCAACACGAACTAAAATACCAACCAGATGATGACCCACAGCTAGAGCAGATCCAATATCCATAAAATCGCTGATTAAGCGACGATTTTCATGCATTTGAGCAGTGACTATTTGGTCGGGTCTAGGCAAAGAAACTATCGATACATGCGTCATTTGTTGGAATTGACGAGTAGGGTCCCAAGAAAAATTATTTAAATACGGGAGATGTGGCGATACCCTTCCTTCATAAAATGGCATTTTTCGATTCAAATATGGATCTCTGAAATTGATACTTCGGCGAAGCACAATCAAGATAAGACCTTCCCCTGTACCTTCCCTATGTATGTCTTCAATACTATGAGTACGAGTTTCAAATAAATCCCGTACACCAGAAACAACTCTGTACCTTTCGATGATGTCGTCTATGCCACACATTTGAGTAGATAAGACATGTTTATATGAGACTATAACACCTGTACAAATAACTCTATGAACATATATAATTTGCGTAATGAAGACAGCATCTGCGTGATCAACTGTACGTTTTTTGCGATAGTGAAGGTTTGATGAGTTATCTGCAAGTATGGTAAATTAGGCTTTTTAAATATTTCTTACTTTATAGGTTTTATCACAGATATATTTAATAGGTTGAGCGAAAAAAGGAATTTTTTTGGTACGAAATTCTAATAATGCGAAAACGTTGCCTGTATGTAGGCATTGCAGTCACAGAGAACCCTACGTTTTTTGTCATTTCAGAATTATATAGAAACGCTGCTGACATTTGGAGACCCAAGAAGCACCAAGTGCTATCTTAGATTTTTTAACTTTACATGAGAGGCCTTTTAAAGTTGGGTAGTTTGTTAATATAGACGTTAACTGGTAACAAATAGACAATTCTCTAAACACTTTCTGGCAAGAATGATTAGAACGCTGATACAAGATTACACTTCGATAATGCTAAAACAATAGTGTAATAATTTATTGAATTTTAAGATAAAACGCTGTGACTGAAAGGTATGGCAAATTACTAAGAGATAGCACTTTACGGATCTTTAAGATCAGTATAAAGTTTGTTTTCTCTTTACCTGCCTTGTGTGGAAAATAATTTTAAATGTTTACAACGTTGCTACACATTAGCTATTTATCATTTTGAAGTTGGAAGCCATATTGAATATTGAAATATCACGTCTTTTTATCCTCATGATGGACCTATTTAGACCATGTTCTTTACAGCAAGATTAAAATTACGCAAAGAGATTTCATGGAACTACCTTTTGATGTCATAAACAAATTTAAAAAAAGTCAGGTAGAACCCTATGATATTGGGTTCACGATTTAACAAATATATTACAATTATATGAGTTGTTAATGTGGTTTTGATTGACAGTGTAGTAGTCGACATAGTTGTCAAATGTTTGCAGATTCGTTTATCAATATTTGTCAATAAAATAAAATTGAACGTTAATAAACCAATATATAAAAGAAAGTTATGGTATCCTATTGAGAAAAACCTTACATAAGTAACATGGTCGTTTCAGCCAACTTTATAATTTCCAAGTATAAGAAAACAAACCAAATAGGGGTATGTGAAAAACTCAATATTCGAAGTTTATTTCTTTATTTTATTTATTTTTTCGAGTTTGATAGGTTTTGAGTCAAGGAAAATTTGAGTTCGAGTTTTTCGAAAAACTTGAAAGTTTTCGAGTACTCATTTGGTCAATATGCATGAGGATCCATGATTGAGGGTTGTTGGATTTCTGATAATAATTTTGAGGTGACAATTTAAAAAAAGACTACATTTTTATTCCCTATGGTCTAAATGTTTGAATAATTCAATTGATTGTGCTGTTGAAAAACACTAAAAATTTTCATTAAAAGGAATAGGCACAAAAAAAGTTGAGATTGAATGATTTAATTTTGAAGAAAATGAAGAATGAAGAAAATTAGGATTGTTATAGTCTTTCGCTAGGGCAGCGTCTTCGTGCTATTAAAATTTCGCATCACAAAATTACTTTTCGTCGCTCCACCTTCATGTTTACTGATAATGTAACTTTACTTACGATGATTATGTTCCAAAAATGTCCCGAAAATTCCTTGAGCCAAAATGCCACAAAGAATGAGAAGATTTGAGTATATTTTTTGCGACATTTCATAAACGAAATTATACAGTTTAGATGATGAAATTTTTTTCTACTATTATACCAAAGACGAGAGTGTTGTAAAAACAATGAATATTTTTCGCCTCGTATATATTCACGTAGTTCCAATGATATCTGCTTCTTATTGACCTGAAATATTAGTGTGATAATGGAGGCTAAGATATCACTCAGAGGAATGTTTCGTAAAATTTAAACACAAAAAAAGCAAAACATTTGCTCAACTTTATCACTTAATTCTTAACCGGATACCTACCAATTGCTCTCGTAAATATAAGACGACTTCAGCCTACATTTAAAAAAACTTCATACATACATACGTATGATAAATATACAGGCTGTTAGAATCCTTACTTATGACATAAATTTATTAAATTATATTTTTATCGCGAAATTTCATTTGTAAGTGCGAAATTGTAGCAAAATATCAAATGTTTGTGCATTATAAAATCAAAAAAACTCTATTTTTACAATGTGAAATTCAAATAATTTAAGTTAATTGTACCCACCAGCCTTCAGGTATTTATCTACGTCAACAATGTCGCCTTAAAGAGACTTTCGTATCAAATACACGCAATGCACATGGAATTCAAATCAAATTCTAATCTTATAAAAAAAGGAATGGATTTTTCTAAAACGTTTTTTTTCAAGAAATTTTCGAAATCCAGAGAATTATCTTTTACCCTTTCAGCCTTTTTTTATTTTTAAAGAGTCGTTTTTCGCAATCAGTGGTAAATATTATTAAAATTCTTTAACATAGGCGTACTTTTCTTTTAAAAACCCATCTAAACAAAAACATTGATTTACCTAGTGGATTTGTTGTGTATCGGTAACTTTTTTCTTGTCATCTTAGCGTGCTCCTTTTCCCATTTTCGCTATATTTCCTTAATTCAAAACCACGAATATTAGTCTCCCGCCACTTCAATATTGTATAATATATAGTTTCTAACTCAACGCATTCCATAGGAAATTTAACTCACTTTATGAAGAGGGTAATCATTTCTCAAAAATATATGTCCTTTCAATAGTCTTTTTTCATTTTAAATTTCGAATATCTCAAAAAACTCATTCTCAGATTTTTTAAAAGTTCATATTAAAAGCAAGCTTAGAATTTCTAGTTTATAAACATGATTGGATATAATGGTTATTTTTATGACTATTTCAAAATATCCTGAAATTTGCATTATTATATCCACCGAATAACCTAAGTATTTAACCTATAGGAACGCTTACTGCATTGGTATTTCGTAAAAGCATTACTAGTGTTCTAATGAACACATCGCAGTAGATTATTTACTATTTTACCCATTTTTATTATTCAACAAAACATAGGTGCAAATTAAAACCTTTATGGAGAATAATCCATATATTTAATTCATCATAACATTAAATATATAAAAGCACGCACTTTTATGATTATTATAACCTTCAAAGCGCCATGCTATGTAATAATAACAAAAAGTGCCATGTGGGGTCGTGGGTGACCCCCGTCGGGAAAAATGACATATTGCAAAGAGAGTGGCAGTTATTTTAATTCCAAAAAATTACTCAATACTCTTTAATTATCCTTTTAGTGTGTAGATAAGGTTTTATCGACGTAAAAATTTTTGCTGCGTGTTAGAAAAATAAAAATCTTACGAAAACGTATAATTTCAACCTTTGAAAAAAGATATTTATTTGGGAACTTGAAGTGGGTCATTTCATGAAAAGTGGAAGGAAAGTTTTTTCATGATTACCTCTTTATTTTTTCATGTGATTTTATTACTTTTAATAGTAATTGCGCAAAAAAAGTGGGATCTTTAAGTAACCCGGGTGCGCTTTAAAGGTGAATTTCCTTCTGAAAGATCTCTCGTTTGTCTCGTGGATTCCACATGACCTGAAAGGGTAAAACTTCATTTGGGCATTTCGAACATCAAATGCCTAATATATTAGCAGAAAACATTTCAAATTTTCAAATTAGTGTATTTTTACTGAAATTTTAAAATTTCAGGGGTTAAAATGGTGTATTTTTACACATTTGTTTTCAATTTAGTAGTTGTATTGGGTTGTTCGAAACAAATTAAAGAAATGACAAAACTTTCCTATGCTTCTTAGAAATCAAGTTCCATTAATATTTGTAAAGATATTTCGAGTTTTTAAATTATATAGTTCACGTATATATATAGGTGTGTGTTTAAGAGAGAATATTTAAAAATATATCAAGATATTTTAAAAGATTTCCAAAATTGACAGAAAAGAATTTGGGTAACTTTAAGTCCATTTTGTTATTTTGCTAAATTTTTTAAAAATTCTGTGGAAAATTCTAAGCATCTTAAAAGTTATTCAGAAGTTTCAGAAGTTTTGAACAGCTTAAAATATTCTAAAACTGGGAATATTTCCGGAAATTTATAAAACATCTTTTGATTTCCTTCAAACTTCTGAAAGTCCTAAATATCTTTTAAAATGACACGATTTTTCCTAATATTTTTTTAAATCCTATGAAATACAAGAGACAATCTGGAAAAAATTTTCTAGATTCTCTTGCGACACATCTGAAATCTTCAAAACCTCTATTTACATAACTTTAAAAATAAACTGATCTTTCATATTTTCATGTTCTCAAATCTCAGAATCTAATTTGATCCCGAATTTAAGTGTTAAGAAACTTTTAATGAATAAACATTTATTAGAAATTTTTATTTTGTGTTAAAAATTATTTTTTCCCTCAAATCGAAAAACTACTCATAGATTGGTGAAACTGCTCTAGGGACTGCTGCCGTAACGCATTGTCTGACCACATCCGGTCGTTACTACTGGCGACCAGTGAAGGAAGCTATCGGCCGACTAAGGGGCCATCCATAAAGTACTCAACACATTTTTGCCAATTTTTTACTTCTCCCCACCCCAATGTAATAAGTCGTAACAAAGTGGTTTGGAACCCCCTACCCGCAAAAATGCCCGAAGGGCATTTTGATGTATTTCCCAGGATCTCAAAGCATTGCATTGCATAGGAATTCAAATATTTTAAGGGGTTTCAAGAAATATCAGATTTCATGTAACGTCAGGAAATTTCAAGGGATTTTATAATGCTTTAATGAAATTTCAAAAGAATTTATTTACAGGAATTAAGGAATTTCAAAGCATTCCAATCATTTTCAATATTTCTAGGTATTTCCAAATATTTGAAAAAATTTGTAAGATTTTAAAGAATTATAAAGCTTTTTGGATATTTTAAAAGATTCCAATAATTTCAGTAGATTTCAAGAAATTTAAAAGGATTTTAAAGACCAGAAGGTATTTTCAAGGATTCTCAGAAATTTTTACAAGATTAAAAATATCTTAAAGAATTTCTACAAATGTCAAAGAATTAAAAATATTGTAGAGTATTTCAAAGGATTCCAATAAAATGTATGGAGATTTAAGCTAATTCAAGAAATTTTAAAAAACATCCTCAAATTTTATGTAACTTTACATTATTTTCAGGGATTTTATAATATTTTAATTAAATTTCAAAGAATTTAATTCAAAAAAATTAACGGATTTCTAAGGATATCAAAGATCTAAAGAGATTTTCAAACATTTTAAGGCATATTTCCAAAAACGTTAAAGAATTTAACAGAATTAAGGGTATTGAAAAAAAATAAATAAAGCAACGTTTTTCATAATTAATGATATCACTACTACCCACAGGATCATTCAACATTTTTTTTTTAAGTTTATCAGGTTCTGCACTATTTACTAAATACATCCTTAGATTTGGTAATCTACTTTGATAGATTTGACGACAAAAATATATAAAAACTTTCGTAAAGGGTTTCGAATTTCTAAATTGTTGTTTAAAACATAAACTTATATGATTGGTTAAGAGATTTGAAAAACGTTTATAATCTAGAAAAATGCGTAATCAGTTATAAATAATTTACGATACGTACTAATAATTAAAAAGAAATGTAAAAAATTAAGTTTTTGATGAATATTTTCGTACGAGATGACACAACTTTTTATACGATTTAATTTTCAAGAAGTATATAGTTCCTTTTTGCATATTCTTTTTTTTTTTTTTTAATTTGGTCTCTTCATGTAAATAACTTTTAATTATTTAGTAGTTTGGGTGTCTTGGGTGGCGAGTATGGTAACTAAATTGTATTTGATAAGACATGGCTGAAAAAATCAGGAAAAATCATGTTAAATTGGTGAGTGGTGGGGTAGGGGGTTCCAAACCACTTTGTTACGACTTATTACATTGGGGTGGGGAGAAGTAAAAAATTGGAAAAAATGTGTTAAGTACTTTATGGATATTCCCTTAGTCGGCCAACAGCTTTCTCCACTGGTCGTCAGTAGTAACGACCGACTGTGGTCAGACGATGCGTTACGCAGCAGTCCGTAGAGCAGTTTCACCAATCTATGAGTAGTTTTTCGATTTGAGGGGAAAAATAATTTTTAACATAAAGCAAAAATTTCGAATAGCTATTTATTTATTAAAAGTTTTTGAACACTCAAATTCGAGCTAAAATTAGATTCTGAGATCTGAGAACATGAAAATATGAAATATCAGTTTATTTTTAAAGTTATATGAATAGAGATTTTGAAGATTTCAGATGTGTCGCAAGAGAATATAGAAAATCATTTTAAGATTTCCTTTGTCAATTCATAGAATTTATAAAAATATTAGGAAACAATCGTGACATTTTAAAAGATATTCAGGACTTTCAAAAGTTTGGAAGAAGTTAAAAAATGTTTGATAAGTTTTTGAAAATATTTTCAAGCTTTAGAATATTTAAACTATTTAAAACTGCTGAAATTCCTGAATATCTTTTGAAATTCTTCAAATTTTCCCTCGTAATTAAAAAAAATTCAGTAAGGTAAAAAAATGGCCTTAAAGTTATCCAAATTTTTTTTTGTCAATTTTGGATATCTTTTAAAATATTTTGAGATATTTTAACATATTCTCTCTTAAACTTATTTTTTCCTAATAAAAAGTCATTTAAAAGTTTCCTAGGATTCTAAAGAAACTTTGTTCAGTCTCTTGAAACCTTTCAAAATTCCTAAAAAGCTTCTAAGGTTTTTGTTCAGAATCCACAATTTGTTTCAAATTTTTATAAATTTGTTCAAGTTTTGAGTTGAAAACGCGTATCAAAAAGGGGCCTAACTACTACAATTTAGACTTCAAGACAAAAAAATCAAAACAGTAAATTTACATTAATTTGAATCATAGAAAATCATAGATAATAGCTTGAAACATAGATAATTTAAAATAAAACTAATAAACTCTTACATATGTTTACGGGATTTTAAAGTTGAATTAAATTTAAATGTGACAAAAAACATTGAATAGAGATCAAAATGGATCTAAATTTTCCTGCTAAGATCCATTTTTCGCGATGCATATTCTTTTAAATTTTTCGGAAATTAAAAACAGTTTCCTGGTTGCCTTTTTTT
>CAKNWT010326900.1:0-11244 GCA_932066315.1 Andricus coriarius | reverse complement strand
ATTGAGTTGAAGTTTTCTTTCTTGGATTGTTATTTATATAATTATTTTTGAGACCTATTGTCGGGTAAAAAAGTAAGCTGTAAAACCCCCAATAACTGTTTTTGTTTTAACTTGTATACTAACTTATTAACTAATTATTAACTAATTATTAACTAATTATTAACTAATTATTTACAAATTTACAGTTGTTCGGTAATTAGTTTTAGTAACCAATTAGGTGATATGGCAATCTAGTTTTGATTGGAAATGGAGCGGTTTCTCGCGTGTAGATGTGCACACCTTTTAATGATGTAAAATTTTGAATTTTATCTTCATAGAAATTTTCTATATGGCGAAACAGATCTGATATGATGGTTTTTTTTCGATTTTCAGCTTTTCTCTCAATAAAGGCTTTATACAATGTCAATTTATTTTCAATACTTAATTTGCTTCTTCTATTTCTCAGGCGATGAGGTAATCCTAACATTATTCTAGCTTTTAGCATTATATGTTTAACGTGCTCTGAGTGTCACAATTTCTTATCTAGGTGTAATCCTACGTATTTGGCAGATTCTTTTGGCTTTATATTAACATTATCAAATATAATACTAGGTAAGATCTAGTGTCTAGTTCTTTTCCTGGTAAATACCAGAAGTTCAGTCTTCGGCGGAGTTATTTTAAATTTCCACTTATCGTAGTATGTCAATAACTTATTAACCCTTTGCGGCGCACATTTTTCTACCAAACAAATTTTACTGTTATATTCACCTTAGCGGGTTTTCGGGGTCGCTGATCACGAACCTAAAGTTAAATTTCCAAAATTCAAAATGGTGGATCTAATATGGTGGACAAGTTTTTTCAAAAGTTGTTAGATTTTTAAAAGACTTTTCAATCGGGGGTTTTCGAGGTCGCTGATTACGAAGGTATCAAGTTTCATGAAAAGTTTGCAATTTTTGGAAAACTCGTCCGCCCTATTGGATTCGTGATTTTGAATTTTGCAAATCTGGCTCCGGAGTCGTTATCAGCGATCCCAAAAACCCCCAGATATCAAGTTTCATGACAAGTTTGCAATTTTTTGAAAACTCGTCCGCCATATTGGATCCGCTATTTTGAATTTTGAAAATCTGGCTCCGGATTCTTAATCAGCGACCCCAAAACCCCTGAAGTACCAAGTTTCATTCCAATTTATTCAATACGTCGTTCAAAACCGAATTCTTTCGTAAAAAAGAGCGATTTTCAAAATTTGTTTATTTATAACTATTTATAATTTTATGGAATACGTTCATCGTTATTTTTTTCAATTCCACAATGCTTCAAATACGATAACGAAAGGAAATTGTTGTTATTACTTCAAAAACATTGAATCTAGAGAAAAAAGTTGTGAATAAAAAAAGTGGTAATCTGGGTTACCACTGCGCCGCAAAGGGTTAATGTGTTTCTGAACGTTGTTTATTATATTTTTGATTTTCCAAGATAATACGAAGACAGCCGTATCATCAGAATATATTAAAGTTTTTGTGATGGTTAGTTGGATTATATCATTTAAGAAATATATAAACAATACTGGAGCCAGGATTGAGCTTCGTGGAACTCCTGTATGGGCTTTTTGAGATTTGGAGAATGAGTTGTTCATAACTACCCTAAAACTTATATTTTTAAGATAATGTTGCACAATTTTGGGCTCGTGGCGCGAGGTAGTAGAGAGGATAACTGCCGATTGGCTACCAGCCGAGTATGAGCGTGCCAACCCCGGCCTGGTAACGTGACCAACTTGTGATTGGCAGAGTTCGTGTCACGTCGTCCTTGTTCTTGATCCGTTTCTTTATTAAATTCGTGAAAAATGTACAATAATAGACTTACTGCTGATACATGATTTAAAATGAGTTAGTTTTGGATAGGTGAGGGCACAAGAAGGAAAATATTTGTTCTTATTCTTAATTTTTTGTTCTAAATTGCCGCATGCTTGCTGGTGTCAAGCTTTTGAGGATTTTATAAAAATTGTTGTAGCGATTTGCCCCAGTTGACGGTACTTGAAAATATTTTTCATTTTGTAATAAAAGTTTGGAGTGTAATGTATTTTTTGAAAATCATTTATTTTATATGCAGACAAGTAATTATTAATTTTCATAGGACGTTTATTTTTTGTTTTATTCGTGAAAAACAACATTAAAAATAAAAAATTAAATTTTTGGACAAACGACACAAGCTATGAAGAAAATGAATAGACAGAATTTGCTTATCCAAAAAACAGCTACAAATTTGTCATCAGTAATTTTTTGATAGGACGCCTGGTTTTTGTTTTAATTTTTGTTTTATAAAAATACATCAAAGAATACAAATTTACTTTTTGGAAAAACCACACAAGCTACAAGAACTTTTTATTCAACAAAATTTTTCGCCTAAATTATATCTGCAAATTTTCTTAGAACTACTTTACACTAGGATGCGTATTTTCAGTTAAAATCGTAAAAAATAATAAAGTATAATAACAACATTTTTTGTATAGGATGCAACTTTTTTTAAATTTTAAAAACAAGGTAATGAAAATACGTATGTTTCAATACCAATACATATTATGAATTATGATAGTATACAGTTATTGGAATGAAACATTTTTCAGGGTAGCTGAGAATTAAAATTAATGCAAAATAAGGAGCCAATATTGAAGTAATCATGAAATATAAAATATGTACATTATTTTGCAATATCTGAATAAAAAGTACCTGCTTGAGATACAGAATTAAATATAATATACATTTGATTTGATTTGACCATTAATTTTAAAAGGTCTGTGCGCAAATGTGGAGGAAATACAAGGACCGAGCGCGTAGCGCGAGGTGAATAAATCATCGAGCGCGAAGCGCCTCCAACCCCGCAAAAATACATGATAAAGAAGGTCCCGATGGAATTTTCAAAGTTTTTGATATTTTTTAGTTTATGCTCTCCTGATCAAAAAATCCTTATGGCAAAAATGCGCTACGAAGATTAAAAGTCAGAATTGGGTACATATTTTTACCTGTGCGGAGTGGAATATATCACAGAGTTTTTTTCCACCCGTTGCATTGCTCTCGTGTAAATTTACGCAGAAAACGAATTGCAATGACGAACAATGCGATGTAATCGCGTTGGAAGTGATAAGCTCTAAGCGTTCGGGCGATGCGCTAAGCACTTAGACAACGCAAAAAGCGTTCATATAATTGCATGTTAAGGAGCTTCAAACGCGAAATTCGATTTCTGTTATCAAGAGGCATTTGAATGTCTGAATCGGTGATACAAATAGCTAATTCACTAACGCATGACAAACGCTACCTTCGTTTGAAAGATTGCATCCTAAGTTCGTCGCAAAGCGCTCAAGTTGAATGTTCAGCCAAAAGAATCGATACCCAGCGTTGCAATTTGGCACTGATCAACCAGTTTATGTCAGGAACTCTAAAGCACCTTTTGTAGAATTCTCCTTTTATGCTAACGCTTCCATCCTACCTTCAACGTTAAGCATTTAATAAAAGCACTCAGACATCAAAATAAACTCCCATCGTTGCTCTTTGGCTTTGATTCGCCAGTTTTAATCAAGCACTCTAAAACGCATTGAAGGTAGAATGGAAGCGTTGGCACGAAAGGAGAATTCTTTAAAAGGTGCATTGGAGTGCTTGACACAAACTGGTTGATCAGTATTTATCGTATCGATTCTTCTGTCTAGTCATTTAACTTAACCCATTAACGACCAAGAACTACAATTTTTTAAATTATGTACAAGCCTCATTCTCATGACTGAAAAAGAGAAATTTCAAAACGAATACCATGTTTCCTTGTAATTTTGGGTTCGCTCTTCAAGAATACGTGATCAGAATGGTGTTTAATCCAGTAGGAAATCCAATATGGCGCCAAATTTGGAGATAAGTACCCAAAAATCGGAAATTTTTTTTTTTTCATAACTTTTTTTCGAGCCAAAAGAGTATTGGGACTCGATCCTAACTATGATCAACGGTGATCGGAATAGTTGAAATGCAAAAAAAAAACTTGTCTCACCGATCTCGCATAGTCATACTCTTCGCAAAATGGCGGAGCCATACCATTCGCAAAATGGCGCCTGCAATATGGCGGACATGGCATTTTGAAAACTCGACGATATTCGCACAACTCTGTACTCAGGGTGTTTTGGTGTCGCTGATTATGAATTTGACATCGAATTTTTGAAATTTAAAATGGCGGATCCAATATGGCATCCACCGCGTACTCCACATAGGTAGGAACAGAACGTGTTTTGCGTTTTGTTTGCGACATGGCGATGGTAGTAAAAATAAATAACTGAATCTTCCAGGAACATGGTATTGAAACACGTTCAATCAATTCACAACGGAATGTTGACAGTGTCTTTTACAACTCGATCTGGATATAGTGCATGAAACAAATGAAGATCCTATACAAACGACCCGACGTTGCCTGGGAGCTATTCATTTGTTTTGATGCAGAACAAATGAAAACCCAAAAGACGTTCTGTTCCTATCTAGGTGGAGTACGCGGTGGATGACATATTGGATCCTCCATTTTGAATGTCAAAAATTCTATGTCAAATTCGTAATCAGCGACCCCGAAAACCCCCGAGTACAGAGTTGTGCGAAAATCGTAGAGTTTCCAAAATTTCATGCCCGCCATATTGGATCCGACATTTTGAATTTCAAAAATTCGATGTAAAATTCATAATTAGCGACCCCGAAAACCCTCGAGTACAGAGTTGTGCGAAAATCGTAGAGTTTTCAAAATTTCATGTCCGCCATTTCGGATGCGCTATTTTGCGAAGGGTATGGATCCGCCATTTTGCGAAGAGTATGGCTACTCGAGATCGGTGAGGCAAGTTTTTCCTTGCAGTTCAACTAGTCCGATCACCGTTGATCATAGTTAGGATCGATTCCCAATACTCTTTTGGCTCGAAAAAAAATTATGAAAAATTTGTTTTTCTCGATTTTTTGGTACTTTTCTTCAAATTTGGCGCCATATTGGATTTCCTACTGGACCAAACTCCATTCTGACCCCGGATTCTGGAATAGCATACATAAAACTACAAGGAAACATTGTTTTCATTTGGAAATTTCCCTTTTTTATTCATGAGAATGAGGCTTGAACATAAAAAAATTGTAGTTCTTGGTCGTTAATGGGTTAAGCGCTTTGCAACGAACATGGGAAATCGAATTTCGCGTTTGCAGCTCGATAACATGCAATTATATGAACGCTTTGTGCTTTGCGTAAGCGCTTAGCGCATCGCCCGAACATTGAAAGTTATCACTTCCAATGCGACTACATCGCATTATTCATCCATGCAACTATTTTTCTACATAAACTTGCACGTCACCTGCGTACTTGTGTCTCGGGTACTGGTTGGAAAGGTTGGGATCGGAAGCAACATGACCAGCGCAGCGGCGAGTGTGAATGAGTTCACTGTTCAACAAATTAAAAATTTTCGCTCTTTTTAATCTACAGCCACATTTGTTGGGACTAACAACCGGTAAAATAAGAGATTTGTGACAACTTTAATTACTTTAACAAAATTTCCGTGTGTGAGAAAAATTACGAAATTAACAATCTATCTACGGATGCACTAATTGACATTCATAAATATGACTGTTTTCATTTGCAGCTGTTTCATCTTTTAAAATGAAACTTTGAACGGTTAATTCGGAAATTTTAATTTCTGAAGCTTCTATATTTATAATTCTTTTTAATTTGATAATGTTTAGGTTTTGTCACTGTGCTGCTTGATGTTTTTAATACATTAAGTCTTAAGTTATCTGTATTCTAATTTTTAGAGTTTGAAATTTTATTAATATTATATTTATAGCTATCACACTCAGAGAGGAGACATCCTTTTGACACAATAGACCCTGAGTGTATACCTTAATTTAAAATTGCGAATTTTTTAACATTTTAATTCAGGGTTCCAAACAAAATTAAGAGGCATTCTTAGATATTTTTCAATTATTTTTACATATTTAAAATAATTTGCCTAAAAACTAAGTTCAGTATGAAAAAGTATCGATTGATAATTAGGCTACGAAAACACTATGCCAGAATTATGTGGCAATTATTTTGATATAGAAATGAACGAAAAGAAACGTAACGAAACTTTTGTTACGTTTCTTTTCTTTCGGCATAAAACTTTCACCAAAAACAATTTTCACATCATGCCTCCATAGCTGCATTACTTTTTAGTACTTTTTCATACATAGCATAGTCTGTAAGTTAATCATCTTAAATGTACAGAAATAACGGGGAAATATCAGAAAATGTCCCTTAATTTAATTCGGATCCCTCTTTTAATTTCTTGGTTGCACGTTGGGATTTGGTAAATAAGGTTTTATTAATTTTTAATGAAAAAATGTTGAATATAATAAAGATGTTAGTTCTTTCGTGATTTCTTTTGTTGTGCACTTGATACACTGAAAAAAATGGTATAGCTGTTGTAGCTAGAAATATATTGCTGGGGAGATATAGCTGAATTTCCAATAAAGTCTAGGTAGGACTGGAAACTAGATAGCTAAGATATACAAACCGTCTATCTCCTGCAGACAGAAAATTTGGGAGATAAATCTATCACCATTTTCTAAACATTCTAGCAGTCATGCTCAAACATCGTATCTTCTATAATTGGTTTGCTCGTGCCAGCTAAATTTTCTAGGTACTGTACCTATACTTTGCTGCAAGAAAATTTGTTCAATACAGCTAACTATTTAGGAAGACGAAATCCAGCGATACTTTCTAGCTGGGATAGCAAGAATTCTAGGTAATACACTTAGAAATTTTTTTCAGTATACTTATTTGCATTTTTCTTTCAATATTTTCTTTTTCATCACCAAAAACTATATGACTGATACGAGAAAATATGCAACTATTTCATTTCTTTACCGAACAGTGATGATTTTTTCAGTTTTCTTCTACAATGACCAAAAACACCGAACATAAAAGTTATGAGACAAACTTTTAAATGATGGTGAAAAACCTGTACCTTCAAAATATTATTAATTTATGATTGAAAATTTTAAATATTGTTTATCGAATGTTTATATAACATGTAGATTTCCTTTACAAGAGCTATTGATTTATTTCATTTTTGTGTATGAACAGCATTCCAAATCATTATGAAAAAACAGCATTTCAAATCATTACGAAAACTATTTTAATATTTTTCAAATCGTTAAAACTCGTTCTATATCATTACAGGTGAAAATTATACTCACACAAACGACATTTATTGCCGTCATGAGTCATCCGCTCAAGCATGATGTACTGCACAGTTCCTGGCGAATGATTGCTTTTTTCCGCAGCGTGTCATGGAGATAAGCCAAGTGGAGTGGAAAATGTCGAATAATATAACTTTTTTCAAGTCAATCGTGCCTTGATTAGAGAGGATGAGATGGAATATAAGTACAGTCATTGTAGTTATTTCGTGTAGAAATAATGAGTGATCACATTATTATTTCCTTTACTTTTTGTGTAAAAAGAAAGATCGTGGATTTAAAACTTTCTCTTTTTCTTTGAGTAATACATTTTTTCTAAAATTATGTCAATAAAGTGCTCATATCAGAACACAATTTAGTAAAGTTTTAAATTTGTTTGCAACTTCCTTTAGAAGTTATGAATAATAAAGTACGCAAAATGTCTTGTCACGCACCTATCGCGAATTGTACATTTAAAATGAAATTTTTAGAGGAAATATGTGAACACAATATTGACAAGACAATTTGTGCAAACAGTTATTTTCGAACAAAAAGGCTCAAATATGTTATGAATACAAAACTCAAACTTAAAAAAACACATATTTAAAAGGTTTGATTAACAACATTATTATTATCGGCCCATTAGAGACAGACATATAACAAATGAAAAAAGAGGGAGAAATAGGAAAAAGACAACCAAATCATCCTTACTATATTTTCCTTTTTCTTTCTCCGTCTTTTGTATAATGCTTTGGGACCAACATGTTTCGAGACCAGGGGCCTATTTCATAAAAACTACAAGTTACAATTTACAAGTACAAGTCTAGTAACTTTTTGCTTGTATTAATAGTGTGTGTTTCACAAAGTCGTTCGCACATTTTACATGTTACAAGTACGGCGTCTCCTTTTACAAGTAATATCTCGCAGTTTTACCAGCGTTTTGTTTCATAAAGCTCATGGCTTGTAAGTAGCACTTGTGATTTTTAGACAAATTTCATAGGGTCTTTGCGGTTTTGTAAAAGTCGTAAAAGTAAATACAAGTTATCTTTTAAGAGAGTTTACTGAAATTTCCGACCGTTGAAATTGGTTTATGGATTAATTAAAGAACCACTTATTGGAGTGTAGATATAATTATTATCGGTTACACTTAAGTTGATGAAGCATAATATTCGTTAAAAGGCGTGTATATATTTGAGGTTAGGAAAGTCTAGAAAACGTTGCCCGTGATCACGAAGTAGTATAAGGAGATCCAACTCTAATATAAGGAAACCCCCCATTTTTCCGTGCCCACTTCCTATAGCATACCAGATAAAGTATTGTAGCGCCTCTCGTGAGAAAATTTTAAACTGTTGAGTTTTCACCATGTCTGCCTCCTAGGTTCTTATCAAAGCTCCTATCGTCGTCTGCTAAGTGTATACTATACGTATATTTAATATTATCATATACTGATCGTCTTAGGCGAAAATAAATTACGCTTTTTAAGGTCATCCTTTTTTTTCCGCCCACCACGAGACGATTTGCAAGCAAAGCAACTACTTGACATCGTTACCCTTTCGAAGTCATATTATAGGTTACATTTTTATAAATCGTCATCGTAATTTTTTATAAAATCGTCACTTCTCACAGAGCATGCAATACATCTTATACGTCTCTCTTGTATTCAAAAGCACTTACTTTTAAAACTGCATACACACAGCACTTTCTAAAAATTTTGAAAAAAACATACTTATATCTCTACTACCGCGGCTGTCACAACTGGCGAACGTAAACTAATGACGACCTTTTTCAAAACTACCTCCAAAACCTATGTTATAATGGGTTTCCGCAAGAGGCGCTACGATATTTAATCTGGTTTGCTATAGGATGTGGGCACGGAAAAGTGGGGGGTACAATTTTCCGAAATGGCCCATAGAGTTGAATCTCCTTATACTACTTCGTGCCCGTGATCCATATATTAATTGTTTGTAATTTGAGTGACACACCGGAAGGACACAGTAAAAAAGAGGTTACTATTAACGTAATTGAAATATAGTATTTACACACAAACTTCTATCAATGTCATAATAGTTTCTTTTTAAATATTTTATTATCTACCACCGGAAAGTATCGATATCCCACATAGCACACTTCCCGAAAAAACCTGGTCTTTTCTTGGGGCTTGGTCCACGTGGCCGTAAGAAAAAGCCAGGTCGGTCCCAGGTTTAGACCTATGCTTAGACCTAGGTTAAAACATAGGTTCATGTCCGCCTAAATTTCTTTTTTGAAAAAAATTGAATTCATTTTTACGTGAATTTTACAAAGAATGTAATATTGTTAACAAAAATAGTAATAATTTAAGAGTCCATCGCAAAATTGATAATTTCATAAAATTTTATAAAAATATAATTTTATCATTCTAAAAAGTAACAAATGATTTTCTTTTGTTTTTCAAATTCTTTTCCCATAATTTCCGAGAAAGCTATAAATAATTGAATTATTTATTATTCTTTGACAGCACAGCTATCAAAGAATTTAAAAACATCTAAAATATTTTACAATAATATTTCAGACTTCAAAAACAGTGAGCCGATGCAATGGCAAGCTCAATTCGTGGTCGCGAGTTACCTCGGACTTATTTTCTGGGCGATTAATTTCTCTTGCGAGAAGGAGCCGCAGCTAATGCGCCGCCCAGCGACTTCGTTCGGAACTAATGTTCTGACTTCCGCGAATCATAGTTCAGAGCTAAACCGCTAGGCAGCCCATTACCATAGGTGTGATTCCTTCTCGCAAGAGAAATGGGTCGCCCAGAAAATAAGTCAGAGATAACTTGCGTTCACGATTTAAGCTTGCCATTGCATTGGCTCGCCGTTTTTGAAGTCTGAAATATTTTTTTAAAATATTTAAGATGTTTTTGGAATTACTTGATAGCTTTGCTGTCAAAGAATAGTAAATAATTTAATAATTTATATTTTCTCAGAGATTATAGAAGGAAAATTGGAAAAATAAAATAATGGATACTTTTTGGCATAATAAAATTTCATTTTTATAAAATTTTATCAATTTTGCAATGGATTCTTTAATTAATACAATTTTTGTTAAATATATTACATTCTTCAGCAAATATACGTGAAAATGAATTCAGTTTTTAAAAATAAAAAAAATGTAGGCGGACATGAACCTATGTTTTAACCTAGGTCTAAGTATAGGTCTAAACCTAGGACAGACCTGGCTTTTTCTTTCGGCCACGTGGACCAAGTCCCAAGAAAAGACCAGGTTTTTTCGGGAAGTGTGCTATGTGGGTATGCTCCTTTTGCACCAACTTTTACAATATATATAAAATTGATTTTGTTTAATGACAGCACGAAATTAAATTATTTTCCTCATTTATCTTTTAAACGTTATTAACGGGAATCCTGCAATACGCGGTCACCCTAGGAGGTTAGCTGCCATGATACGTTAAGTGCGTCTGCGCGCACTTGTAAAAGCACTTGTAAATTGTAGGAGATATTACTTGTCATTACCAGTGGACGTAAAACTCTTGTGAAACATAAAATACAAGAACTTGTAATTACAAACTAGTAATATAGTAACTTGTAACTTGTGAACTTGTAGTTTTTATGAAATAGTTACTATATTACTAGTTTGTAATTACAAGTTCTTGTATTTTATGTTTCACAAGAGTTTTACGTCCACTTGTAATTACAAGTAATATCTCCTACAATTTACAAGTGCCTTTACAAGTGCGCGCAGACGCACTTAACGTATCATGGCAGCTAACATCCTAGGGTGACTGCGTATTGCAGGATTCCCGTTAATAACTTTTAAAAGATAAATGAGGAAAATAATTTAATTTCGTGCTGTCATTAAACAAAATCAATTTTATATATATTGTAAAAGTTGGTGCAAAAGGAGCATACCCACATAGCACACTTCCCGAAAAAACCTGGTCTTTTCTTGGGACTTGGTCCACGTGGCCGAAAGAAAAAGCCAGGTCTGTCCTAGGTTTAGACCTATACTTAGACCTAGGTTAAAACATAGGTCTAAGTATAGGTCTAAACCTAGGACAGACCTGGCTTTT
>CAKNWT010326886.1:0-10342 GCA_932066315.1 Andricus coriarius | reverse complement strand
GGTTGAAAATTGAACTACTTTGATGAAAATTCAGTTTTTGATTTAAAATTAATTTTCTTAACTGAAACTTTAAATATTGGGATAACAGTTGAACTTTTTGGTTGAAAATTAAAGATTAATTTTTTAAATGAAAATTGAACTACTTCATTTTGGGTAAAAAATTGATTTTTTTTTAGACTAAAAATTCAACTATTTGGTAGAAAATTTATAAAATTTTTTTAAAATTCAACTATTAGATTGAAAATTTGACCGTATGTAGGTTCACTGAAATTCGGTGAGCGTATATAGCACAAGTATTTTCGATGAGCGTAGCACAAGTATTTTCGTTGAGCGTAGCACAAGTATTTGTCTTTTTTGGTAGGAAATTAATCTTATTGGTTGGATATTCAACTATTTGTTAAAAAGTATGTATTTTATTTAAAATTAATATTTTTGGTTAAAAATTTATCTTTTTGGTTGATAATTAAAATATTTGGTTGAAGGTTCAACTGTTTTGTAGAAACCTTCTCTTTTTCTCTTGAAGATTTAACATTTTGGATGAATTTGTTTTCTTTATTGACTGAAAAATCGTTTTTAATTAAAAATTAAGCTCGTTCTGAAAATTCGTCTTTTTAATTTAGAAATTCATCTCTTTGGTAGAAATTTTATCTTTCAGTTGAAAATGCAACTGCTTGGTTGAAAATGAATCTTTTTTGGTTGAGGCTTCAGCTATTTTGTTGAAAATTCGTCTTTTTGTGCAATTTAACTATTTTTTATTTAAAATGAAAATCTTCCTATGATAAAAATATCAACTATTACCTTTTTTATTTAGAATTCATTTTGTTTTAATTTTCAACTACTTGTTAGAAAGTTGAACTTCTTTGTTAATTCATAAGAAACAGTAATGGATGGGGTCAAAAATTACGGACTCTCACAAAGGAGGGGGGGGGGGGGTTGTTTCAAAATTTCCGAATAAACTTTACGTAAAAACGTTAAAGCTCAGAAAAAATATTATTTTCAAACCATGTACACTGCACGACCCACGCGAGAAATTGTTACAAATATTGTCACGTACGGTGCAGGAAAACTTATCGGTTCATTGAACACATGCAAATAAATTGCGCAAGCTACTGGTAGACATGAAATTTTATTCCATTCAACGATTTATACTTAATCGATACTTTAATAATACCCTTTTTTTCGCTCGCAAATTTGAGCGCACGTCTGTTGGATCTCGCGCTTCGCGCTCGATGATGTATTTACGTCGCGCAACGCGCTTGGTGTTTATATTTCCACCACATTTATGCACAGACCTTTTAAAATATAGTTAATATAAAGTAATTTGGTGATTGTTAATTCTCTTTCGTTAAAGCTATTTCGGCTTTAACGAACACATTTTCATCACGTGAAATAAAATGTGAACTTTTTTGCATTATGTTCAACACTATTATATCAAATGTATATAATATTTATTTCTGTACCTCGGTCTGGTACTGCTTATTCAGATATTGCAAAATAAAATACAAATTTTATTTTTCATGATTACTTGAATATTTACTCCTTATTTTGCACAAATTTTTATTCTCAGCTTACCTGAATAATTTAGGCGAAAAATTTTGTTAAATAAAAAGTTATAGTAGCTTGTGTCATTTTTCCAAAAAGTTAATTTTTTATTTTTAATGTATTTTTATAACAAGAGTTTATAACAAATTTGTAGATGTTTTTTGGTTGAACGACTTTTTCCTTCTCGTTTTTTTCGTCTTTTGTGTCGTTTTCCTAAAAATGTATTTGTTTTATTTTTATTCTTACTTCTTACGATTGTGCTAGGGGTTATTGTCTTACTTAAGCATGAAAATTAATTTTTCAGGTATTTTTATGGTCCCTTTCGTAGTCCAACAATGAAAATACATCAACTTACGAGGTTTCAAAAATATCACTTTTCGTAACTTTACTACGGCATTTTTCGAAAATAATATACAATGTATGTGTAAGTTGTAACCCTAAAACTTATTTCATGCTGATTTTTCATTGATTCTAAAATGTTTCATGCAAATTAGTCAATAATAATTGACAAGTGTTCGCAGCTAATATATTCTTATCGCATATAATATATTCTGTTCGCAGCATGAAGTTGGTTCGCAAAGATGCTTTTGTTTTTTATTCCGATTGATAATATATATGAAATTCTTTGGGATCAATGTTAAATCTTCAAAAGTGTGCAACAAAATGAAAATAATTTTATTGGTAAACAATTGGTAAAAATAATGAAATTGCTCAAAACTATTATAATTACAATTTTTTAATTTCAAGCATGAGTGGAGTCTTTAACCTTTTTAGTTTATTATATAAAAGAGTCTGAATTATTACAAATATTATAAAAGTTGTATGACTTCCCCATTTTTAAATATTTCAAAACTGTATATTGAACAATATTATATCTTACTTAATCAGCTTTCAGCTTCAAACTTTCAACATTAAATTATTTCAAACTGGAATCGTTTAAAATTAAACACCTTTAAATTGAAAGCATTTAAAAGCAAATAATTTTATAACGAAACATTGAAAATTGTTTAGTTTCATTTTCAAATCTTTCAAAACTATATAGTTTGAAAATAATTGTATTTTATTGTCGAAAAAATCATTAAAACCAATTCTGAGTTAAATAATTAATTTGAACCTGCTATGTCCACAAATGTAATATATTGTAAGCTTTTAATATTTTGAACTAAAAGCCGGAATATATACATTTGCTTATATTAAATTTTTGATAAAAAATGGACCCCGAAAATGCAAACATCGGGGAAAATAACTTTCAAATTCAATTCCTGAAAAATTGTAGAATATAAAATTGAAAGCGCACTTTTGTTCATGAATAACCATTTAAAATTAAACCATTTTAACGGAATACTTAAAATTGTATACTTTCAATTCTTTCAATTCAGAACGTTTAGATTAGAAAAATTTCAAATTTAAAATGCTGAAAAATGGTGCAATATATATTTATAGTCTCTAAAATAAAAAATTTTAACTTTTCAAAACGTAAGAATTGAAAAGTAAAAAATTTCGAAAAAGTATTAATAAACGAATATTTTTTAAGCAACTTTCCAAATTCCCAAGGCCCTTTCTATTACTTGTTTGAAAGTTGAACTCTCTTTAGTTGAAAAATTGTTTTTTTTTCTGTTGAAAATTTGTTGGTTAAAGATTCAACTACTTGTTAGAAATTTGAACTACTTTGTTAAAAATACATTTTTGGGTTAAAGCTTCATCACTTTAGTTGGATATTCATCTCTTTGGTTGATAATTGAACTATTTTCCTGAAAATTAATTTGTTAAACTTAAAATTTAACTATTCCCTTTTTGTTTGAAAATTGATAATTTCAAGTATAAAATTATACTAGGTATTTGCTTTGAAATGCATGTATTTTGTTAAAAATTCAATTACTCATGATGAAATGGATTTCTTTTCAATCTCAATCATTAATAAAAGTTTTGTTTTTGTTTAAAATTACTTTTTTTAACTGAAAATTTAACTATTTCATTTTTGATTTAAAAATGTATTGTTTTTAGTTGACAATTTAACTATTTTGCAGAAAATTCATATATTTCGCTAAAAATTCTTTTTTTTTGGTAGAAAAATAATCTTCTTGGTTGAAAATTCAAGAGTTAAATTTTCCAGAGACGTATTTGCTACAAAATTTAACAGTTGAATTATCAACAGATGAATTTTCTACAAAATTCATCAGTTGAATATTCAACAGTGGGATTTTTAGCACACAAATTTTCAACTATACTAAGCATTTAAAATTGAAAATCAGTCTATTTTACAAAGTGAAAGTCGACCATTTCCAAATTTCTAACATTTAGAAATTAAAACTTTTTTATTTAAATTGCTGAAAAATGGCACAATATAACACTCATAGATATTAAAATAAAAAATTTGCGTATTTTAAATCTTAAAAATTAATAATGGAATAATAATTGAAAAATTTCGATAAAGCATTAATAAATGAATATTTTTAATTTAGCTTTCCAATTTACCAAGCCCCTTTCCAAATTAATCTAGGAAAACAATTCTGGTGAAAATAAAACCATACAAGAAACAGGCATTAAAAACCGAATTATTTAAAATTTAATAATGTTCCAAAGTTAAGATTTTTTATGCATTTATTTTGAAGTGACTAAATTGTACAATTCAAACTTGCAATAACAGTAATATTGTTGTATGTTTGTATCTTATTGATTGACAATGCAATGTTTTTCGCGCTGTAGCATGCGTTTAACATTGCTAGTTAGTCAATAGTTGACCGAGTTACCCAATACAGGTAGAAAAATCGATTTTCTGTACAACATTTTCGTGGTTATAGGCAGCTGTGATTGACAGGTTAGAATTTTTCCTCGCAGAAATCGCCATATATTTTCCTTATTACCCATCTGGCCCCGATCGGGCTGGCATGATCTGGCCCGGGTAGGGCTAATTTCATGGCCCAGAGTCGTGCCATTCCAGTTTGCCCATTTTGCAACGCCACCTAGTACATGTTAATCGAAACGCTGAATTTTGTATCAGAATGGTACTGTTGTCTACTTTATTGACTTAATTAACTTTAATAAAATGATGCCAAAGTGTAAAAATAGCACATTGCGAGTTCTGAAGCACCGTACGATTGCCGGATTGCCATATGCACGTGACGTGTTGAGTGAAAGTAAGTAAATCAGTGAAACCTAACCTCAAAATGAAAATTGCATTATATAATTTAAATTAAATTTAAATAATATTCAAGCTCTTTACTAAAACTGAAATTTCATTATATTTTTAGCTGTAGCTTGTGCCAAATTCAAGGCCACAGAGGAGGAAGTGCTTTCCCACATAAGCGCAATATTTAGAAATGCTAAAGATTATGACGGCAATCGCAAACAATTTAATTATTTAGATTAAAAATGACCCATAATTTTTTAATATAACTCAATCGGGACCTAATAGGGTACCGACTTGGCACTGACCCGGTACACTGATCGGGCTAATGAGTTCGGCCCAGACTGGTCCGTGCGTTTCATCACGGGTCTGATCCGACCTGGCTTCCCGGTAGTGGCCCCATTTGGCCAGATCGGGCCACGGTAAAGTTTCTGCGATGGTTGAGTTATTTTAAAAATTAAGGAGCATCTTTAATCCAAATAACTAATAGCACACAAAATAAATTGAACTGTATTATTTATTTATTAGAAATTATGTGAAAAAGCACTTCCTCCTCTGTGGCCTTGAATTTGGCACAAGCTACATCTAAAAATACAATGATATTTTAGTTTTAGTAAAGAACTTGAATAGTATTTAAATTTAATTTAAATCATACAATTTAATTTTCATTTTGAGGTTAGGTTTCACTTATTTACTTACTTTAACTCGACACGTCACGTGCATATGGCAATCCGGCTATCGTACGGTAACCCGAACCCGCAAAGTGCTCTTTTTTTACACTTTGGCATAATTTTATTAAACTTAATTAATATTTATTAAACATCAACGTTTACACTGAAATTCACGTGTCAATAAAGTAGACATCAGTAACACTCTGACACCAGCGTTTCCCTTAACATGTACTAGGTGGCGTTGCAAAACGGGCAACCTGGTATGGCACGACTCTGGGTCATGAAATTAGCCCTGCCCGGGCCAGATCATGTCAGCCCGATAGGGGCCAGATGGGTAATTGGGAAAATATATGGCGATTCCTGCGAGGGATATTGGGACGGCAATCGCAAACAAAGAAAAACTTGATGTATATCATCATAATTTCTAATTCATAACTAATACAGTTCAATTTATCTTGTGTACTATTAATTGTTTAGATTAAAAATGTCCCATAATTTTTTAATGTAACTCAATCGGGACCTAATAGGGTACCGACGCCTCATTTGGTCAGATCGGGCCCCGATCGGGGCCACGGCAAAATTTTCGTGAGGGTTAATACGCCTATGTCACTAAGGCGATAATTATCTGCATTAAAAAAAATCATGTAGATATGTCAATTCTATCAAAAGTTACAATAGACTAAAAAATAAAATATAATATTCCAAGCATCAACGCTGTGAAGTTAGCGGAAGACAATCATTTCGAAGACCGAGCAAAGGCTAAGATTTGCATTACTCGTTTTAATTGAAGAGACTGGATATAATTTATCAACTAATGTGATTCGTTGTTTTCTTACAATGTATGAAAGCTGAATTAATGACGATCACGACTTCTTACCTTTGATAACGTAAGGAATTCAATTTTCAATTTTTGCATAATGTTTAGTTAAAATACGTGAATCTGGACACTTATATGCGAACATTTATATAAATATATAAATGCATGAACTTTACGTAATCCACATTCTAAAATAATATCCTCTCCCAGTATCGTGTATGTCAGTAGAAATTGTACTTAATTTTGAAAAGCTACAACTACTAGTACCAAATACTAACAAATTATGAATATATTTTTTTTCTTTACTTCAAATAATTTAATTTAATTCACAGAAGCAAACTTTGTATTCTAAATATTATTTTGTACGGCTTATTGTTCGAAATGGAATTATTATCACTAATTAATGCTAAACTCACTTCCCTAATTAAGCCAATTAAAAAATTTAATTTACATTTTAGAAGAATTATGTTGATCTCAAAGTCAATTTATAATATTGATTCTTAAGCAAAGAAAAAATATCCCCTTGTACATTATTGCCTTGATAAAAATGAAATTGTTGACCATATTGCAAACTTCTCTGTAATAAAACTTTTATCGTATTGTAATTGAACGAGTCATCTTGTAAATAATTAGATAATTATGTATCATTTAATTACTAATTGACAAAGGCAAATTATAAATAAGTTCCGTTCAACGGCAGTTTGTTAGCTAATTATTATTATCAATGAATTTTTTATCGTTTAATTTAAGCACACTGGTGCTAATTATAGCCTATTTCTAACAAAGTTGTATTACGTTTCTCTCGTCATCCTTTTGAAATTTCGCATGGAATGTGAAGAACTATTTCGAGCAGATGTAACGTGTATAAAGAGGAAAGAACTTCACCCACTCATAAAAAGATGAAAAATGTATTTTCAGTCGGAGATAGTGATGGGATAATTTTTTTGCGAAATGGGTAAAAACACGAGGAAAGTAAATCTCGGGAAACAAATATTCTATGTAATTGGGGATGAAATACATTATTAAGAGTTTTTCAATATATTGAAACATATGAGAATTAATCCTTACTTAAAATTTGCAGTTCTTAATTTATATGTTTTTTCTCATTATTAAATCATTATATTCGTTTAAGAATTTTCTTGTAAGTTGTTAGCATTATCGACTTTCATGATAAAAATTTATTAATACGATATGAAAAAAGATTAGGCTAAATTTACTCTAATCGTTAATGAAAAAAAGGATAATTTATAAACCGGAGACTACGAAATTATGCAAAAATAAATGGAAAATTAGCTAAATATATTTATTATGTAGAACTAAATTTTTTCCCTCTTTTTTCATTATGTTATTCTTGTCTCTAATGAGCCGAAAAGTGAGGTTTTTGGAAGTTTATTTTTGATTGTCAATCAATTTTTGCTTATTCTGCAATAATTATTTCAATTTTGTCTTAGTTTGCGGAAGTTATTCATGATAAAATAGATTTCGTTTCAATCCTAATTTACATAGAGACACTAACCTCATGATTTGTTCCAATCTGCAGGGTTTGCTCATGAATATTTTCAATGTTAGAAATACATTAAACTTTTTGATTGTTTCTTTTCCTATGTGGAAAATGTAATAATCTAAATAGATTGGTTCATAATCAACCATAAAGAAATAAGAGATATTTGCATCCCAATTCACAAGTTAAAAAGTGAACTAGGCAGACTTCGACAAACAATAGTAAATACTCTCTCATACGATAAATATGTACCTTTCTTTCAAATCGAGGCAAAAAAAGCACAAAGAATATTTTAACCACATAAATTAATTTGTAAATCCAAATTTGAAAATTTCACCAAACATTCTACATAATAATGACAGTTATAACAATTTAAATGAGAATGAAAGCAGATTGGTCAATCTAACCAATAAACAAATTCCAGGTTTTCTAATTAACACAGCCGGCTTAGGAGTGAAGTTTGGTCTACCAATCCCTTTTTATAGATTACTTATCAAACACCTCATCGCTGATTTTGAATCTAATATCAGAAATATTCAAACAACTGATCGCAACAAAGCAAGGTTAAAATTTGTAAATTGGAATAATAATTTGTTGGTGATTCTGAAACCAATCCATTCAGATTATTAAATTTTCCAATCAGGAAAAGAAAACAATCCAAAGTATTTTAATGCGTTTCTAAATAAATTTCAAACATTCAAAACATTCTTTTTACAAAAATTTAAATAAAAAGAAGTCTTCTTAATAGAAAATTGAGGTAAAATATGTAAACTCATTTAAAAGAAATCTTCAAAATTATTCATAAGCAATACCTGCAGATTGGAAAGAGTTATGAGTTTAGTGTCTCTATTTAAAAAAATAATTAATTAAGATTGAAAAGAAATCTATTTTATCATGAATAATTTTGGCAGAATAAGCACAAAAAAAATGATTCACAATGAAAAAATAAACTTCCAAAAAACCTCACTTTTCGGCTCATTAGAGACAAGAATAACACAATGAAAAAAGAGGGAGAAAAAGGGAAAAATTCAAGCAAAAACCAACCTCTCACTTTTTAATTTTTTTTTGACTAGATAACAGAAAGAATTCTTTTTATTAAAAAATCAATTTCTCAATAAATATATTTCATTAAATTAAACTTACTCAATTTTTTAATTAATACTGATTAAAATATTTTCTTTACAGGTATATTAATTTTTTCATACCTTTCGTTATTCCCTATTAATAATCCCTGATGAGTAGGTCTCAACTGAACTCGAGACATGTTGGTCCCCTCGTAGTATAAAAAGAACGGAGAAAGGAAAAAGTGAGAGGTTGGTTTTTGGTTGACTTTTTCCCTGTTCCTCCCTCTTTTTTCATTTTGTTATTCTTGTCTCTAATGAGCCGAAAAGTGAGGTTTTTCGGTAGTTTATTTTTTAATTGTAAATGATTTTTTTGCTTATTCTGCAAAAATTATTCATGATGAAATAGATTTCTTTTCAATCTTAATTAGACTTTTGCATTAGTAGCTTTTCCCAACAACACTTACATGGCAATCCCATGACTGAATTCCAAAAACAAGTTCATGAAGATTTCAAACGCTCTAAACTGTTCCTAAAAAACAATGCAGATATCCTAATTAGCAAATCCGACAAAGGCAACATTTCGGTAGCAATGGACAAAGACGAATACGAATCTGACTTAACAATAATGCTACAAGACACATCTACTTACAACAAATTAATCAAATGCTGGCATGATACAAATTACATAAATAAATCAAAGGCTTCATCTATCAAGGCAAACAATTCTAATCCTTCCAGATGTTATGGGATAAGAAAAATCCATAAAGACTCTAAAGAGCTTCGACTATTTTTCTTTTATAGGCAGCCCTGCTTACAAACTTTCATCTTATTGCAAATCAATAATCTCGAACAGTCGAGCGAACAGTATAAAATCAGCAGAATCAAGAGTAAAAAATAGTTTTGAATTCATACAAAAAATTAAAAGTATCACAATCCCACCAGGCTATAAATTATTTTCCCTAACGCTAAATCTTTATTCACAAATATTCCAATTGGTCTTGCCATTGCTAAGAGAAGGGGATCAATTGAAAACCGATTGGTATCAGAAGCCAACAGCCTCAGATTAGTGCTTCAATTATTTTCCACACAGCCCACAGCAATACAAAATCAACGTGATCAACAATGTCGTGGACAGAAGCATCACTTTAGCTCATCAAGACTTTCATGAAAAAAATCTAAGAAGAATTAAAACAATATTAATAAACAACAACTACCCCCTAACGTTTATCAACACTGTCATCAAAAAAGGCTAACTTTCATACAAAAAAATGCAGATACACAGATGCTCCAGCAAATGATGAATTCACGAACTGACAACACACACACAATCCAATACCCTAACCAGGTCCAGCAAGACATAATAGAACGAACGAAACACAGATATCACCCACATATCTATAACGTATGTTTTTATTTTAATAATGTATGTTTTTTTATGTATGTTTATATTTGACTGTGAGGCAGTATACATAGGCATCACGAAACGACCGCCATATTCACGCATAACAGAAGTAAAAGAATGATTTTCGAAATGGCTCATATAGTCAGCAATCCGTTAGCAATCAACGAAAGGACAGATACGGAGAACTTGTCAAAATTTTGGTTCCCTACATTAGAAGA
>CAKNWT010326871.1:0-10760 GCA_932066315.1 Andricus coriarius | reverse complement strand
AGTGAGGTAGCCAATTCTAGTCAATCTTGACTCAATACCTTTTCCATCTCTGATAAAGCCTTGCAAGTGGCAACTCCAGTGCCTTCACCTTCTCTACTTCATTTGAACTCTCCTGAAATATCTGTTTTGGACTGTGGCTCAAGCTCGGCTTGTATCTCGCCCATGAACTCTTCTTCAGTGATCCGCCTTCAAGACTCAACGGGTATGTCAGCAAATCTTTCTCAAATAAACCCCATCCCTCCTTTACCTGATGTCTCACAAATTTCTATATGTAACGACATGGTTTCACCGTTGGAATCAACTTTTTTCTCTATTAGTAATTAATCTTCTTCGGATATCCATTTAAATGTTTCCTTCGATAATACCAGTCTTTCACATTGTAGCAGCGAGCGAGGCAAGCCTTTGCACTTGGCACACATAAATGCGAGATCACTTCCTCCTAAAATAAGTGAAATCACATACATCATCCATTTGTATAACATCGACATTCTTGTGATATCAGAAACTTGGCTTCGTCCTGATGTACCGGACTCTGCGATAATAATTAAGGATTTTAGTTTAGTACGGGCTGATCGTAGAAGTCGCGAGGTGACGAGAGGTGGCGGGGTAGCTATTTATATTAAAGATGATCTCAGCTACGAGTCTGTGTATAATAATCATACTCCATTTTTAACAGGTGTTCCCGATGACATCCCTGTAGACCTATGCCTAGTTATAGTTAAATATAAGAAAACGCGTCTTGCAATTCTAGGAGTTTACAGGAGTCCAAACGTGGCACTATCCTGGGACAGTGATTTGGAAGAGGCCTTAGCTCGTGCCACCTATGAATCAAATTACATGGTTTGCTTAGGAGGTTTTAATATTAATGCGGCGGATACCTCCCATACATGCTGGACCAGGTTGCTTCACATATCACGCTCTCTATCGCTCAGGCAGGTTATCAAAGAACCGACCCGCTCGGACTCGATTTTGGACTTTATTTTTGTAAGCGACGACCTCCCACTTTTAGATTCGGGAGTGGCCAAGCTATCAGGAAAATTTGACCATGACTTGATTTTCTGCGACATAAACCTAGATCTATCAACAAGACCGAGTGTATACCGCATAGGTAGGGACTTTAAACGTGTGGATCAAAACGCATTATATGAGGCAGCAAGTCGGGCAGACTGGGCCAGTGTATTAAACCTCTCCTCGTTAGATGAGAAAGTGGATAGATTTTCGCAAATAACTTTAAACCTTATTTACAGATTCTGCCCTCTACGTCGCTTTAGAATAGCTAGGCCCAGGCCGTCTTGGTTCACCGACTCTGTAAAGAAAATTGCTCGGGCTAGGGACAGAGCTCGTTCCAAATGACGCACTTCAAAAACTCTCTTAGATAGAGATAAATAGGCAAAGAAACGTGACAAAGGTTTCGATACGAGATCAGTTCAAGCTAAGAAGTAAACCTGGCAGGTGTCTGGTCAGGACAAAGACAGTTCTCTTGGGGAGATCTACCTATGGACCCCTCTAGCATCAATGACTATTATCTAGACACCATACCGCCAGCGGTAGCGTCAGAGGCACTAATCCGCCACCTTCAGTCATCTGCTAGCAACATTGTACCTGACACACAAAATACTTTCGCATTCACGGAAATTGATCTTAGTCATTTGTATCACGCCATGAGATCGTTCACTTCGACACCTACGGGATCGGATGGCATAAATAGCTCCTCAGTTTATCTGTGTGTACCCTCGTGCCTTCCTGCGTTATTAAATATCATGAATACCTCGTTAAGGCAGGGAAAGTTTCCCTCGGCATGGGAATCAGGTATTGTTCGTCCTCTTCCTAAATGCGACAGCCCGAAATCATTTGGTGACTTGCGCCCAATAACCATTCTGCCTTACCTTTCGAAAGTATTAGAGAAGATCTGTCTTCAGCAGTTGACACCCTACATGGACAAAAATAAAGTATTACCTCCCAATCAATCGGGGTTTAGAAAGGGTTTTTCGGCTGCAACAACTCTTCTTCACGTCTTGGATGAGATAGGCAGGTCCTTGGACTGTTCAGAGGTCATCCTGATGGCCTTGCTAGACTTATCTCGGGCTTTCGAGACCCTTGATCATGGGTTGCTTTTAAAAAACTTAGAATCCATAGTAGTAGGGGGGACATCACTTGCTTGGTTCACAGGGTTTCTCTCTAATAGAAGTCAGCGAGTCGCCGTATCAAGCTATCAGTCTACACTCATGTCCCCACGCAGAGCAGTGGATAGGGGAGTACCTCAGGGGGCCGTCAGTAGCCCTACCTTGTTTTCTATTTACACAAACGACCTTCCTGACTCCGTGCAGGAATTTTCGCGTAAGGTAGAGGCGATCTCCAATGGGAGGATTAAAATAACAATACACATGTATGCAGATGATACACAGGTGTATATCCGTTGTAAGCGGGAAGATATTATTGAGGGAGCAGCCATTTTAAACGCCGTCTTAGTTCATATCGCTGGCTGGGCGGAAGATCGAGCGCTGGTCATTAATCCGACGAAATCTGTCATTCTGCCGATAGGCACTGTAGATTGCGATCTTCTTCCTACTTTCTCAATAAATGCTACTCAACTTTCCATCGTCTCGCAGTCGAAAAATCTTGGGCTTATAATGCAGTAGAATTGGGGCTTTGAAGAGCAAGTATCTAAAAAGGTCAATGCCGCATATATACGTCTACGAAAATTGTTTCCATTTTGTCGCGCACTCCCTAAGAGTACTAAACTCTTATTATGCGAATCGCTAATCTTGTCTCTTTTTGATTATGCATTTACGAGCTTTGGGCCCTTCTTGAGTACACCGCTGAGGGCGAGGATTCAGAAAGTGCAAAACTCCTACTTAAGATTCGCGTTCGGCATAAGAAAATTTGACCATATCTCCCCCGCTTTTAGAGAATCTGGTTGGCTGAAAATGGACCAACGGTGGAGATTGCATCTCTGCGTTCTCGCGTTCAAAGTTTGGTCGACGGAGACGCCGATTTACCTACGAAATCTCATTTCCAGTGTAGAAGAAAATCGGGCGAGAAAATCTCTTGTCACAAGATCCAACGGAAAATTTTCGGTCCTTTCGGCCCGCACTGGGAAGGCGGAAGCTACTTTTTCTTGCTTAGCTCCTCGTGTGTTAAACGATCTTAAAGATCCGATTAATTCGCATAGTGCTCAATCTGTGAGAAATAAAATGTACCAAAAATTGCGGGTGGAGCCTTGAATCTGTTAAGAAACCTGTCACGTGCGAGAAAGCTACTCAACAGCGATTTATATATGATGGTCCTGCATTCTTTTAGTCCCGTAATTTACGATTTACGATTTCACATTAACATTTTTTTTCTCTGATTTTAAGCTAGTTAGCATTAACAAGCAATTATTTTATAGTAAACATTAAGTTAGTTTGTAGAAGGTTAGGTTGCAAAGCAGCTCAGCTGAACCTCGGCCTTTTATGTCCACTTGTCTATCTCTTTCTGTAAGCTAATGTACATATTTTGTGGAACATAATAAAGATATATTATTATTATTATATTATTATTATTATTTATAAAAGTAAGTGATTTTGTGCGAAATAACTTATTCGTCTGCCTTTGATTATGAAACGGAAAATTGAAAATCGTCTGCTACAAGCGGTTGCTGTGATTAGTCGAGAACTTTGTGCGTCATGCATTATGCGCTGTGCGAAAGTGTGTTTAATGAAATAAAGTGTTGCAATGAAAAAAATTGACTTGTGAATTAAATAAATAAATTGATTTGTTACCTCAAAAAGTATAATTTACTACTTTCAATGTCCCTACCTGAACGACGAGACACCTAAATATTGCTCAGAATAAATTATGATATTGAATATTATAATCTCCAAAAGCAAAATAAAAAATTTACGACAATCGCTTTTCTTAGTTTGTTTATCTATTATTAATTTGCGGAAATTAAAGTTTTTTCAAGAGTAATAAGAAAATTTGTAATCCATTAGGTCGAAATTCCAAAATTTTATTTGTATTTTGAAAAGCCTTCTAAGTTGTTATGCACTTCTTATAATTTGTAAAGTCACGAGATACATATTTTCGTTCATTGGAAGGTTCAGAAATTGGAACACAAGATTGAAACAAATTTTAAATTTTATTGAAACAGTGAGCGGTAAATATTGTCGACTTGTAAATATGCTGAATCATGTGCATCTAGATCATGCTAGGTATAACCTCCACCTACATAAGGTTTTAGAAGTCATTGCTCGAAAGTATAAAAATTAGACAAATTTTCACTTTCAATCTATTTTAGCTTACTTTATTCTCGATACTAATAATTCCTTTGAAAAAATAAAAAATTTGAAGAAACTCATGTTCTTTGTGTAGTTTACCATGCTATAAATAGAAACATATTTAAAAAATTCTAATTTAAAAAAACTTTACAAACTTCGGATGAAACTTAAATAATAAAGCTAAAAACTTACCATTTTTTGCGATACCATTACAGAATTGAAAGAAATATTTAGATTCGGACAAGAAACCTTTATGCATTACTGAAGAGGGGGACAAGATAGGTTCGGATCTAGTTGTTGGTCAAATTGTATTTTAAATTTGTCAGCCATCTGTTTACTCATTGAACCAAAACGGTCTTTACCTGTTTTGTCAGGGTATATCACAATTGGCTTATTGTCGAGATGCATTTGACGAATAGTATTGTCGACGTCTATTGCAGCTGCGTATACTCTTGGGGTCATAATGGTTTCTAGTATCATAATATCTCCCTTAAATGTTGCGAAACTGCAAGAACCTCCACGTATAGCAAATTGAACATCAGCATTAATATCCTGCGGCTTTTTAAGTGTTCTACAACGAAGTTCTGCTCTATTGTAGAACGGTGGAGAACCTGCATTTGATTCTGTAAGAAGAAATAGAAATAAATGAATTTTGTATAGTTGACCAAGAACAGAACTTCAGAGAACGGCATCAAAGTCTATCGCTTAATGTCTCTATCAAATTCAAAGAAGGATCTTTAAAAATATAACTCGAAGAAAGTCATATTGTGTAACAGAATTGCACAAAAAACCTTGAGGAGAAGTATGTTTTTCTCTATTGAGCCGATTACACGTTTTTTTCAATCATGCTTCTCCCAATTGAAGTCTTTTTGTGGAATTCGCTTTCACAAACTGACTTTTTTAGTTTACTTTTGTTTAGTAAAAACTAATTTTTGGAAAGATACTTTTCCTTAAGGCTTTTTGCAATTCTGTTTCTGAGATGATTTTTATTACTTCGGATATTAGCAAGAAAAAATAGGGATACGCATGCCGTATCAGCAATGGGTAACTGGTAAGGAGATATCCATAAAAAAGGGTGCGTTAAAAAAAATAATTTTTTTTTTTGCTAAAGGACAAGGCTTCCCACTATTTTATGAATTCGTAAATAAACACTTCAAGTGGGAAGCACGCACTTTTGTGTATAGCACATAACGAATTGCGCAGTTTCATAACCAGACACGCGAAGAAGTTGTTTAACAGAAAACCAATACAAATTTTAATTGCTTAAACAATTTCAAAACGTGTTCAAGAAAAAATATTACTCCTGAAATGCAATAAGAGTGTAATTAATTCCAGAAGATGAGAATGTTTCATGATTTGCCATGAAACCAGAAATTTAAAGAAATGTAAATTGTTCAAACAATTGAAAAATCCATTCAACGAAAAATATTATCTCAGAAAATCATACAAAGCTTAAAAATATTTTAAATCTATTTAAAAAAAAATTGGTTTTAGAAATCTTTCAAAATGTTTTGAAATGGTTATCTTTCAGAGAAAAGTTCGAGTTTAAAATAATTTTAAAATGATTAGAAATGAAAAATGAAAATGATAGATAAGATATTATATTATATGATAATTACCAATATAATTAATGAAAAACGTCACTGTGAAGACCAAAGTACCAAGAAAGAGGTTCATCATCTGAAACTGGAGGATACAGTTTTATAATGATTTGAAGAATAAAAATCGAAATAAAAAAATAACGTCATAATAAATTGCAAAAGTTAATTCTTGACTGATTTTGATCTTTCTTTTAGAAAAATTCATTCAATTTTAAAGAGACTGGCATTTTTGGCAAGAAATAAAAATATCGACTCTTGAGAAAATTCAAAAAATGTTATGAAGATTTCAGATAGGTCAAATCAAAATTTCAACAAAAAATTAATTTTTTACGAAATATTCACACTTTTAACAAAAGAAATGGATTTAAAATAAAATGAAAAATCTTCCAAACAAATACATGAATTTTTAACCAAAAAAGATGAGTTCTCAACAAAAATCTAATAGTTGATATATCCATGGAACAGGATTTTAATTTTAAAACAAGAATCATTAAATTCACGAAAAAAAGTTGAATTTTGAACAAAATAGTTGAATTTGAAACAAAAAAAAGAGATAAATTTTAAAACATTTTTGAAATTAACTCAAATTATTCCTAAAATTTCGAAACCTCTCAGAAAAATCAAAACAATTTGGCTGAAAATCATATTTTTTTTTTAATTTTAGAAATTTGTTGAAATATTTAAACCTATATTTACAAAAATTTACATTTTCAAAATGACTCGAATTCTTTCTACAATTTTTTTTACATTTTTTTTAAATCTTCAAAATTCTTTTTTTAACAATTACGAGAATATTTAGAAATGCTTACAAATATTTGTACATATTTTCTTAACATTAATTTTAATATAAAAAGTCATTAAAATTTTTTCCAGAAATCTTAAAAAAAGTTTTTTTATTTTTCTGCTGCTATTCAAATTTTTTTTTAATTTACCTTATTTTTATAGTTTCTGAAAGTTTTTCAACTTTTAAAATGGGTTTGAAACTTTTTTTCAAAATTCTCAGCTTTTTCAAAACATTTTTAGAAGTCAAATAAAATTTTCCCAGGAATCTTAGGAAAAGTTTGTTATTCTCTTTTAATATCTTTCAAACTTTCTAAAAAGCTTTGAAATTTTTTTTTTCAAAATTATCAAAAATGTACATTTTGCATTATATTTTTTGAAATATTTTCAAGTTTTAAATTATACTTGTATTTTTTTCAAAACTTCTGAATATATTTGAAATTATTTGAATTTTATCTATAATATTTTTTTAATTGTTTCAAAATCGTCAAGATTCTTTTTTTACAGTTTTGAGAATGTTTTGAAATGTTCAGAAATATTTTTAAACATTATCTAAGATGTACTTTTCGATATAAAAAGTCATTCGAAATTTCCCCAAGAATTTAAAAAAAAGTTTTTTATATTCTTGACGCTTTCCAAATTTAAAAAAATGAACTTTTGCCTACAAATTTTTCAAATCCTTTTAAATTAAAAATATTTTTTGGAATTTTTTTCAAAACTTCCAGATCTTTGTTTAACATTTTAAAAATCGTATGAAATTTTTACAGGAGTATCAGGAAGAGTTTTTTATTCTCTTGATATCTCTCAAAGTCTTTAAAAAGCTTCGATTTGTTTTTCAAAATGCTAAAAAATCTACATTTTATTTAAATTTAAAAAAAATATTTTTTTGAAATTAAAATTATTTTTGAAATTTTTTTCAAACCTTCTAGATATCTTTCAAAATAATTTCAATTTTGCCTAACATTTTGAAAAATCTTCTAGAATTAAAAGAATCTTTGAAAAATGTGCCAGACTTTGTTTCGAAATTCTTACAAATCTATTGAAATTACCGAACTTTTATAATTTAAAAATAAAATGAAATTTATTCAACATATTAAAATTTAAATGTAAATTATGGCAATTTTTTATTTGTACTAGTTTCATATTCTATTAATATTGAATATGAATGAGAACTTTGATGTTAAAAAAAATTTGTAAACAAAAAATTATGATTTTTCTTATGTTTTCTCAGAAAAATACAAATATTTTTGTATTTTTTGATACAAATACAAATATTTTGCTCTCTCCAGACTGATATTTTACTTTTGGACTGGCAAGTATGGTTTACAAAAGATTTTGAACCATTTACTCTGAAATTCGAAAAAATCATTAACCTAAATAATTTCCAGATATTTTGAAAAAAGGTACTTTCACTTTGAATAAAAAAAAGTTATAGAAGCAATTTGTTGAATTTAAACATAAATTTTCTCTGGGTTTCGATTAATATAGACATTATTATACTTACAAAAAAGTGTAGGGACAATCGCCAAGATGAGTGTTAATAATGAATATTTCTTGAAATTTTTCAGTGTATATATACTAGCACAAGATTAAAAACATTAGAAATGTTATTGAAACAGTGAGTGAAAAATATTTTCGACTTGTAAATCGGCTAAGTCATGTGTGTCTGGATCATTCTAGGTGACCCCCACCTACATATGGTATCTAAGAGTCATTGCTCGGAAGTAGAAAAATTAGAAAAATTCTTACAATTGATCTATTTTAGATGAGAATGATGTTTTCGTTTATTGGAAGCATCAGAAATTTGAGCACAAGGTTGAAAAGCATTGCAAACTTTATTCAAACAATGAGCGACAAATATTGTCGACCTATAAAATCCGCCAAGTCATGTGCGTCTGGATAATGCTAGGTGATCTCCACTCACATATGGTATTTACGAATCATTGCCCGGAAGTAGGAAAATTATAAAAATGTTCACAACTCATCTATTTAAGATGAGAAAAATATTTTCGTTTAGTTGAAGGTATCGAAATTTGAGGACAAGGGTAAAAAACATTTTAAACTTAATTAAAATAATGAGCGAAAAATATTTTCAGCTTGTGAATCGAGAAATTCATGTGCATTAGGCCTCCTAACTTGTAAGGTCATGAGAACAATATTTTCGTTGGGTGTTTTCAGCTTTGTCATTTACAAAGTTTTTGAAGACTTTAATTAATTATTTAGTTATAACAAAATTTATTAATTAAAAAACTGAATAGGTTGCAAAATAAATATTATTTATTATTAGTATTTATTAGAAAATACTTTGCTTCATGGTGGTTGATCATTACAAATTAGTGAAACACTACAGTAAGGAACAGTTTGTTTTGAAAAGTATAAGCAGAGAGTACAGGGTAAAAATAACGTAAATTAGAATTATGAGATAAATATTAAAACGATATCGCAACGCTTGTAGTGACATCTCATACTTCATGCAGAGGAGTTAAGAAAGTATAGCCAGTATTTTTCACTGGATGTTACATCCCCAATCCTAAAAAATTGTATGTAACACCTAACTAGGCGCAACCTACCTTACTCCGCGTACGTTAAGCTAACGCCGTCAACTATAAGCAGACGCATTAGCTATTTTCTCTGAGTTAAAATCAAACTGTGGTAACTGTATTACGGCCGGTAAGATAGAGACCACAAGGTACTTAAAGCATGTTACCATGCGGGGATACGAAGCCAGTGAATTGACAAAGAAGCTAATTGCGGATTTTACCATTATACGATAATACTCACTCAATACTCACTGGCATTACACATTCCAAATCCAATCATTCAGATCGTACGTACGTGGTATCTGAAAAATGCAAGCGTACGTGCTATCCGCAAAATGTAAGCGTAAATGCCATCTGCAAAATGTCAACGAAGTACGAAACACCTTCACTAAGTCGCGATTTCTAAATAATTGTGACCGAAGAAACGCTCCAAGTCGCGCACTTTTAAATCATCGCAAAATAGTTAACGTGATATCGAGCATTGCACTAAAGTCCCTTCGGCTGAGACTTTCGATCGTCGTATGAGTCATTTCCCAGATAAAGTCCGCCGATTATAAGTTTGTGAAAGATAACTACAAAGTGGATCCGGTAGCTGTTTAGACCATGTATCGCTTCACTAGTGAACAGTGATTGTTCTTCCTTTCACTACTACAATTGAGTTACTTCTGTGCAATCGTGCAAGTATACTCATTCAAACATCCGGTAGAATTCCGTCGCTGCTCTACAAAATAACGGAGATCCAATCGACAAGCTAATTGAGTCAGTTCGGAGTAAATTCATACAAACATCCAGTAGAATTTCGTCGCTGTTCTGAAAAATAACGGAGATCCAATCGACAAGGCAACTCTCTCTTACCCTATCTAGAAAGAATAGGTAGATCTAAGTTTTTATTGTACTCTTTTTAACTATTTATATGTTCTCGTCTCTAATAAACTTGTCAAATCTAACCTACACCTTTCATTTAAACAAGGTATACTGACACAGTCCCCATAGGGCTGATAGTGACAAACAAAACCACAACAAATAATTAGTCAGCCTGTAACAACCTGACGTAATCAGCAACACTGGTACTCAAATTTCCAGACTACCCTGGCCTTTGGTCAGGACGTGACAGTAAAACAAGGTTAAATATCTGGCACTAAAGACAAGTGTGGACACACCTGCAGACTGCTAGAGTCTAATATTCTACCATAATCTGAGCACATAAAATGGATTGAAAAATTATGCAGCGTTTTCTCTTTATTCTTTTAAAAGGCCACTTCAGAGTTACACAAGCAGAAAAACTTCTTCAATTGCAAAACCCCATTAAACTTAGCATTTCTCGAAAGCTCAGCTGCTGAGGCATTTCATTTCTTCAATTAACGTACGGGATATCTTTGGTTCTTCATTTCCAATAGCCTCTCAAGTTAACTTAGCGCTAGCTTAAGAATATCATAATATAAATGGAACCTATCAGTTTCGAATGATGAAACATAATTTGTTATAGAAGACAGAAGGTCTGAAACCCGTATGAAGAATTTCGATTGAAGCTTCTTGATCATTTTAGTATATCTTAAAATGCCAGAATCCGATAGCATAAT
>CAKNWT010326867.1:4054-17400 GCA_932066315.1 Andricus coriarius | reverse complement strand
GAGGACATAACGCATCCTTGTCAAACACCCTGCATAATATCGAACCAGTCACTCAGTTTCCCAGTAACCTTTACACTCGCTTTACTGCCTGCATATATTGTTTGTATTGCTTGTAGGAGCCATCCATGGACTCCGTACTCTTTAAGGACTTCCCAAATTTTAATTCTATTTACCGTGTCAAATGCTTTTTCTAGGTCAACAAATGCGCAGAAAACTTTCTTTCCTACTCTCAAGCTTTTTTCTGTGATCTGTCTTACGCTAAATATTTGATCTGCTGTACATGATCTTCCAGGCATAAATTCACTTTGGACTTACCATATATTTTCTTCTGCAATTTTCATTACCCTACGAATAAGTATTTTTGAGTATATTTTCCTTACGGTACTTAATAAGCTGACCTCTGTAATTATTGCAGTTGCTTTTATCTCCCTTTCTTTTGTATATTGGTAAGCTAATCGCTTTTCTCCAATCGTCTGGGACTTCTCCCGTCTCGGTACATAAATTTATCAATTCGCACAACCTGTGAGGTATGTACTGGCCACCGTTTTTAAGCACTTCAGCGCTAATACTATCTACACCAGCAGCCTTACCCTTCTTTTAGTTTTTAATTATATCTCTAACCTCAGTGACAGCGACTTTTTCAATTGGGTTTTCTAATGCATTATGTTCTATGTCGCAGTTCTGTTGAACTATATCTTCACCTCCTAATAATTCTTTAAACGAGTCTTTTAAAGCGTCTACTAATCCGCCTGTATCATATAGCATTTCACCTTTGCTGTTTCTCATGCTGACAAACTCTGTACTTTTACTTTCCTTCATCTTTTTAAATATTAGTTTCTTGCTTCCTTCAAAGTCGTTTTGTATTTTCTTCTCTTCTTCTGTTCTGATTTTATCTTTACTTTCCTTGACTAGTCGTTTAACTTTCCTCTTTTTGTGTTTTTAATCATTTTGAAGTATATTTCTCTCTTCGTCGCGAGGACTTGTAATGTTCAATGTTCTTTTGTACGCTTCTTTCTTTTCTTGTCGGGCTGCCTCAATTTTATCATTCCACCATGCATCACCAGATTTTCTTCCTACAACCGGCGTACCACAGACTTCGATCGCAGTTTTAACAATGATATCCCGTAACATAGTCCAAGCGCTATCTATATCTCTATTGCTTCTAAGCGCTTCCCAACTTTCCTCATCTATGCGTTCGTTTATCTTATTCTAAAAATCTATTCGCACTTCCGGTTTTTGCAAATCTTCAATCTTGATTCGCGTTTGTTTCGTTTTTTGTTCTCTTTCTTCTCCATCCCCGCCCCTCTCAAAAACGAAAAAATGAGATATGCGTTGCTGCAGTATTGGCGACGAAATGCAGAGTCTGGAAGACAGTTTGAAGACATTTAATAAAAAATGAAGACCAAATTGCTAGGATGTGTACCGCGGCCACTACAATTTTTAAAACCCATTTAAAATTTTAAAAACCATCCTTTTCTTTTAAAGTTTATCGGGGTGCCTACTCAATTTTGCTCACGAAAGTCCCGGACATATCCCGCATTTTTCCGCTTATAAATATTAGGTGCCTCTTACGATAAAAGCACACACACGCTGCATAGTGGGTTGCGACATACGCAGTTTTCTCGATTGCAATATTACAATTTATTGGAAAAAATGTATTTTTAATTTTTTAATCATTTTTCAGAATTTCAATTTTAAGTAAGTAAAAAATAGCGCAAGTAGCTCAAAAGGACAATAAACAATAATAAATTATAAGGAAATTAAATGCACTTCCCGCTTCATAAATAAAATCAAGGACGATTCCCGGATTTTTTTTTCAATTCCCGGACGATTCCCGGATTTCCTTAAATTCGCGGCCAGTAGACACACTCTTTATGATCTAAAAATTTGATAAAAGTACTTATTTTAGAATTTTAATTACTTATAGCTTTTTTTAAAATTCGATGAAAATGCCGATTTGGAAATACTACAATTGAATGAGTGGCCATTTTGATGACGTCTGTTATACGGAGCGCATAAAAAATGAAGTATGCACCGATAATTTATTATATTTTTTGTTCACAATCACCGTGTTATGAGCCTGAAACGCCCTCTAAAAAGTGAGCGTTACAAAGCCTGCGGAATTATTAGTTCCGAACGCCGGCAAACTGCAATATTAAGAGTAATCTAATATTTCATCAACACACACACACACACACATACTCTATACTCATGTAGCTCGGATCGAAACATTTTTAAATTTCGCGCCATAGAGATTACCAATCGCAGCCAAGCAAATGAGTGCCACGTCAGTCGTATGTTTTCACGACCAAAAATATTATAAACATCACGACTTACTTTTCAGATGGCCCTACAGTCTCATAAAATACTGATTTCGAATAAAGGAGCAGGTCCTCCACGTGGTCCCTGCTGGTAATGCTTTCAGGTCCATTCGTGTACCTGGAAGCAGCTAATCTGCTCCCCGCAGGTGAGGCGCCTTAGTCTTCTTAGTTCGATCTGATTTCGTATTGAAACCTTTATCATTTTTCTTTGCGAAGTTTGCGAACAATTTGTCCAAGCCTTCGGCCATGGTCTTACAACTCGTCCTGCAAACATTGATCTCCCCGTCAAGACATGTCTAATAGAACTTGTAATGTAATATACTATCAATTTGGTGACTATTTACCAAAATTAATTAAAAAAATATTCTAATTTTTTATTTTCTGATATTATGAATAGACATTTTTACTCAAACCTTCCAAACAAAAAATCGAAAAGTATTTAAAATTTAAAAAGGTTGAAGATTTTGCGAATCCGCTTAGGAAGAACCTTCAACTTTCGACATTTTTAATATAAAAAGCGAAGTGTCTCGCCCCGAAATTCGGGATGATTAGTAAAACATTATTCATAAGTTTGGCTAGTCGCCCGAATGTTCGGGACGACTGAAATTAGACCATTGAAATCAGAATCAGAAATTGTGCATGTGACATGAGTACGGAAAATAGATATTGCACCTTCTAGAGGACGTTATATTGAGTATATTTTGATCAGAAATAAATTAATATTAGGTTTAAATATTTTTTATTTAATTTTTAAAAGGTGGAAAAAAAACTTGCTTTTGTGTTGATATGACGTCAGTCAGCCCTTGACAGTGATTGCCAGTGATTGAGTTTTGCGAATAAGATGGCACCTAGTTTTTCCGAATGTTTTTTTTCGCGCTGAACACGAATCTGGGTTCAAAAACTTCCCATCACGTCACGTTCTTGAGAAAATAGGGGTTGGAACCCCTAAAAACGGCGTTTTTAGCCATTTTTTTTACATTGTAGAGCTGTACAATATGACGTGCTACAAACTTCGCTAATATCAGAAATTAAAGGCTGAAACAAGCCCTTTCAAATAAGCCGTATGTCACATAATTCGTATGCACCCTTAGAGCGGGGGGTTGGGTAATTTGTCTAGGGGTGGCAGAAGAAAATGAAAACAGAAAGGATTTCAACATACTTACACCCACGCCTGGGCCAGGCATAATAAAATGTGCAGTGCTTCTAAAGGTTTTAAGGGTAGCTGATTATAAATATGCAGTTATACGTTTTCAAAATTCAAAATGGTGGATCCAATGTGGATGACAATTTTTAGAAAATTTGATTTTATTCGCTTGAAACTTGTTACTCGGGGGTCTTAAGGATCGCTGATTGCGAATATACAGTTATATTGTATAAATCCAAAATGGCAGGTCCAATGGCGGACAGATGTTAAAATCCTTTCTGTTTTCATTTTCTTCCTCAAACCCTAGACTAAAACACATCCCTCGCTCTGAAGGCACATGCGATTAATTTGGCATACGGCTCACTTGGAAGGGCTTGTTTCAGCCTTTAATTGCTGATATTAGCGAAGTTTGTAGCACGTCATGGTTCAGCTCTACAATTTTTCAAAAATGGCTAAAAACGCCGTTTTTAGGGGCTTCAGTCCCTATTTTCTCAAGAACGTGAAGTGATGGGAAGTGTTTGAACCCAGATTCGTGTTCAGCACGAATTAATCCATGTGGAAACACTAGGTGCTCAAATTATAATCAAAAACGACACTTCCCAGTTTTATCTCAGAATTTCAATTCTTTTAGAAAATTCCTTGTCCCAAACTCAAAATTATAATTCTTTACTAAAATTCCCTATACCAATGTAAAAATTAAAATTCTTTACGGAAAGTCCCAGTCCTAAACTCAAAATTATATTTTTTTACTGAAATTCTATGACGCAACTTAGAATTAGAATTCTGTTTGAAAATTCCCTGTATCAAGTCAGGAAGTGAATTTTTTTTTAAGTTTTTTTTTTATCCCCTGTCCCAACACCGAATTATAAATCTTTTAGGTGATTCCCTGCTTCAGAGTAGAAATTATAATTCTTTCAGAAAATGCACTATTTTAAGTACATTCAAGAGAAAAATCCTCGTAACTGAATCACATTTCCGGTAATTTCCTGGTTTTCCTTTTTTCCGGGTCAGGTAGACACCCTCTTTATAAATAAATGTAAGGTGACAATGTATCCGAGATTTATCCAAACCTCGAATGGCGAGTGAGTGTAAAAATACGGACACGATGGATCACCTAGCAGGCATCATTTACCATGTACCCACGCAGGTCCGTGCGTCTACTCTACAACCACAATATTAAGAGTGCGTGATGCATCGGTACGCAAACGCCATACGGGAACGGGAATGTCTATGCGTTCGATTGCAGCCAGAGTGCACAACTGCACATTGCAATTGTGCACTGAACACATTCCATGGGTATTGTCTACTCGAGAGACTATGCAATTTATCGTAATCGTCTGGAACAACGTCCAAATAATCGAAGCATCCATTGGTGTCACGATATGCAGGCTCGTAAAACGAAAACGTCTGCGCAATCACACCACTGTGCGCTGAGTTGCAAGAGCTTTCATTTTTAGCGAATAATAGCGATTGGACTCCTTGAAATATCTATCGGGTTACCAAATCAACCCTACGAAATTGACTATCGAATCAAATTGTTCGAAGTCATTTGTGGAATTGCAAAATCCGTTTTGTTTATTATTTATTTAGTTCTAACATTTTCCCACAAATGTTGATACAGTTATTGTAGCTAATGTCTTATTTATACTAGAGGCCAAAAAGGCCATGACGCACACAGAAAAATCTTGAGCTGCAATAGAAATCTGTATAGACACCCAAAAGGGTTCCTTTAGACTCTTTAGAGACCTTGAACAGAACAACATGAATAGAAGGCACATTCACAAACAAACCGCTTGCAAAGTGGGCTTGGTAAGTTAGGGATCGGTTTACAGTTATCGGCCGATGACTTAAGAAAAAAGTGTCTTGCATATGAATACGCCTTTATATTTACAAGTTTGCCACCTAACCTGCAAATGATATTTATTAAGTCATATCTATTCTAATTGCGATAATATTTAGTACTTTAATTCTCTTTATTAAATTATGTCCAAAGTTCGATTAGATGTGTGCTTTAAGGTAAAAATTGTGTTATTAATGAGAAAATATGTCTAAGTGGGCAAAGCGAAAAATAGGTTCTTTGGAAATAGGCTCTATTAAAATTAGGTTCCTTTAGAGGGTCAAATAGAGTCCCCTTGGGAACTAATTCGTCGTTTTCGGTTCTTTTTCAGCAAGAGGGCTTTCTTTTTCTTGTAGCTCCTTTAGAACCAAAAATTAGTTCTAATGGAAACCTCAGTTTTTTCTGTGCACAGAATACATCTGTGTTTACTCGTATTGTCTTTTTTTCGCTTGTCAACTCTACAATCGAAGCAAACCAAGTAATGAACATTTAAATAAGGGCGGCAAATTTTAAGGTTAACAGCGAGGAGCTGTAACAAAGTATACAAATGTTACGAGTCATGGGCTCGAAGGCGATGAAACGAGTTCTTCGTCGATCGAACACGATGACGCAGAAACCTTCATACCGGATCCCAAGAAAAAAAGTCCTCTCGGAGAGGACGTCGCCGTCAATTGAGGGCTGTCAATGCAGAGTGAGCGAATTCTTGGCCAGCGATGCTGATCATATTAACAACGTTCATGTCAATCAAAATAGAAGATTTCAAAATTCAAGAATCTAGAATATAACTACTCAGTCTCCTTGTATTGAGTGTAGGCACTCAGAAAAGACATTGTCCTAAAAGAGCTGTTTTCTTGGATTTTGAAAATTTTGGAATTTGGTTGAATCAAACAAATTTTGTTTGATTCACCAACATATTTGATTGAACAACAAAATCAATTCGTTGAATCAACCAAATACTCCATCTACCAACAAATTTGGTTAAAACAATCACAAATTGTGTTGACTCAACCAAATGGTTTTCTGAGTTCTTCAAATAAATGTTGAAGAATTTCTGAGATAAATTAAAAAATAATCAAAAGAACTGACCAAGTGTTGAGAATCCGCTGAGAATTAAAGAAAAACGGAATAATCAAGGAAACGAGCGAAATGGCTATCGGCAGAAAGTTGCGGGCGAGAGACGACATTCCAGCCGTTCATGGATTCTATCTTTCTCCACCTTGGTCGGAGTCTCGTTCCTCTTTCTTCTCGTTTTTACCTCTATACAGCATCTCTGCTCCTTGACCTCGGTGTTAACTTCGGACTCTTCGACTCCCCACATTTTGCACGGCCGATATTCGATCGCAGGTCGTTAAAAATTTCACATCTGATATTTTGTGCAGGAGAATTTATACGCTATATAAGATGTCCCAATGTTGCCTCGAAATCGATCGTGAAAAAATACAAGCGATGGAAAAAATAAGCGATAAGAAAAAAATGTATCGTTGCGACAACAATGGGCTTTAAAAGAGATAAATGTAAGAGAATATTTATTATGAGGGCAGATACACAATTTTTCAACCTGTAAATGAAATTTATTACCCATTTCCATCATTTCCATAAAGAAATTCGTCATGTGAATGTAAAGGCTAGCTAAATAAATTACAAGCAAGCCATGTTACACTTTAAACACAAAATGATGAACATCAATTTGTTTAACTACGTACATGCAGCAGCTTTCATAGAAGTGATTACTTTTGACAAAATATGGCGTGACTAAAAGACAACTTTGTGTCAGACCTACACGAAGATATAATAAACCCCTGCGTGTTCTATTCACAGTCCCTAAAAGCAAGAAAAAAAGCACCATTCGCCGACATTGTAAGGAACTTTTAAATTTATCATGAAAACTTCCTCTCGATGAACACGCCCTAGACGTCCCTCCTTTTACTTTCTGATTATTATCGTTATTAATTTATGCCGATAGTTAATAAAGTTAGAATTCTTGACAAGTTGCAGAACTCGTTTTAAAATGGCGTCAAAACGTAAATTAAAAGGTGATTCTTGAACATTTTGGAATTTTAACAAGACAAGGAGTTAGAAGTACAGATCATCTCGAGTTAAGAGGCATTTATAACCATTATGTTCTCCATCTCTGATTTTACTTGAAACCTAATTTGAGAAGTTGATCTTCCGTCCCCCATGTTGCCATCGTTCACAGTCATCAGCAGAAACATCAAGAGAAGACATTATCGCAATGCAGACGAGTATGCGTATAATTCCGAAAAATTAACCTTTACGATAAGATCGACTTTTAAACCCTCTATGGCCTGAAATCTGGCCCACCTGGGACCTTCGACCAGGTTTTAAAGAAGAATTACTTATCTGATGGCTCCATCTATACAAGATCTCTGGTGACCTTCATTCCCAGTGGGTGATGAAAAAATCGAGGAAAAAGTAGATTCAGATGTGGAATCGATAAATAAAGGAACACGAGATGATATCATTATCAAGTTAATTTATTCCTTAAAATAATCTTTGGTCTCCTAAAATGAAAAAAAAATTGTACGAAACAAAGAAAGGCTTTATAGAGGTTCAGTTTCAAATAAAAGTGACAATCGACATCTAGTAGAAAGCGTTGCAGCAGCCTTCAATTGTAAATCACAGTGCTTTAACCATAAAGATAATCTTCGACTAGGCCGTAATTGGCTGTAATCTATTTGGCAAATGAACTGATCGATTGCTTTAATTAGCCTCAGGTTGAGTAAATAAACAATAAAAAAAGGTAGTAAATATTTGCCAGACCTGGGCCAGCACGTTTAGGTAATCCAATTGGTTTTTGCAACCTGTCATGAGAAACCGACCAATCGACTAAGGACTAAGCCACTTCTAACCTAGCGAATTTATAGCAGGGCGGAACGTGGAAAAATGCACTTTGTCGGCAGCATTCTCCAGTGCGATGCGAAGCTCAGGTAGGTATTCGGACTTTCTGCATCACGCTTAGCACCAAAAGCATATTTCATTCATGACTAAGAGCCAGGTAACCGGCGAGAATGAACCTTTAGCGAAACAAAGGATCATCAAATCGATTTTTCAGTCCCGTTAATTACTATTTACATTCATCTCAAACTTTTAAATTATTGATTCTCTACGAAACCAAACAAAGGTTTGGAGAAAGATCTACTCTACTGAAGAGATCAAGAGAAGAACCGAATAATTAACTGGCAATAAAAAATAAGATGAAGAGGCAACGAAGGAGAAGGGGGAGGAGTTTAGTTTGAAAGCGTGGCAATGAAATTGCAACATTGTGACATTGTAAACTGAAGCTGATATAAATATGATTGTCAGGGATTCCTTGTGATTATTTATTTCCACACGAGAGTTGCAGAATAATAGCAGTAATAAACGCGTGTTACAAAAGGGGGACGAAAACCGCAAAGCGAAATTAGCTAAAGGATTAACTTTCCTCGGAGGCAGACCCAGTCCGGTCGCGGGACTGACACTCCAAATAAATTCCATTGGAGAGGCCTGACCGATCGTATTTCTTCGACCGCGGCCTTGAAAGTCGTTCCACTCATGGGTCCTTACGCAATCCAAGATTGAGCATCAGCGGTTTCGTACAACTACTCAGAGAGGATGATTTTTTAGAGGCCATTGTCATGGATTCTGAGGAGAAAGTCTTCCAAACACATTTTTCTCACCCAGAAACATTAATTTCCGGCAACCGTGAACTCATTCAGGGCCGTGGTGAAGCCTCGCTTCCGGCTCGATGAAATCGAAACATAACATCTTATATCTTATTTCAGGTGCCTTTTTACCACATCCACTTTAATTTAATTAAAAGGGTCCACTTTTTTACATTGTCTAATATTAAAAGTTTCTTTTTAATTTTTCAATTTAATCTTCCTGGACTGAATAATATCTTGGAATTAGGCAATCCTTCAAAAAGAATTGATCGATGTTTGTTTTCGGAAACATTGTGCTACTTTCTTTAACTGCTCGATTGAAATATCCATTGGAGAACTTCGTTTTGCATGGAAATAAGTTAGAAGTTTGTGCCTTTTCGCCCACACCACAACGCTATCACGAATGCAGGGATATTGCTGAATGATAGACCGATGGAGAGTCAATATTGGTACAGTGGTCTGTCACAATCGCAGACGTGGGTTTATCTCAGACACATTCCAGGAGTCAGTTTGCTGTCAACGTCCTCTCCACGAGTCAATGAATTGGAATGTACGCCAACTAGTAGCTGCTCGAGAACCACTGAGTCTACGCGTCTATGGCAGTGGATGTCGGGAACACCTGCCTCATCATCGCACAAAAATTCCTATTGGCATGTTCTCCTCAGCACCCTAGAAATTCAGCACACATCCTCAATGTAAGATTGTAAATTTGATTGTCTTAAACACCCACAAAGTATAGATAAAGAGAAACAAATAGAATTTGTAAAAGCCAATGATCAAGAAAACTTCATTGAATTCTGGACCAAGATTCCTTTATTACCGACTTCGAGACCGTTAAGCAGTCCAAGTGGTTCACGTCCGTGCTAAGTTATTATAATGTTCACGAAGGCTACTAAATTAGTCGCCAAAATTTAGAAAGAAAGCAATTAAATAATCCTTGTTTTCCATCAACTGTAAATGCATCATTGAAATAATCAATAACCTTGAAATAGTTTACGCGAAATTCGTTTCTCACAATTGCGCAATATCATTTTATGATGTCACCTGGACCCATCGAGAACATTATAGAAACTTAGCACATACATGAACCACTTAAGCTGTTAAATGTTTTGAAGTCTGTAAGATATAAATCATGGCGCAGAAACCCCCTACTTCTCTACTTATAAAACTACTTTTATCTGTTCAATAATTTTAGTTAATGCATTAACTAAAATTATTGAACAAGTCCTTTCCTGTGTCAGTGACTGTCAAGTCTGAATCGTTGATTCAAGACGAAAGCGCTTGGCTGGTCTAGCATGGAACCGGACATTTGCTTTAATGGTAGATATGACCGAAGAACGGACTTGTGTGACGCAAGTTCTTCACAGTGTCAGAGTCTTTAAGTCTTTGACTTCCTAAGTAGAGCCACCGTCAGCAAGTTGGTCGTCACACGAGAACCGGGAAGATAGTCACCTCGTGACCTACGCCACGACGCAATTTTATGGGGCACTGAAGACAAGGAACGGTTCTTGTCAACAACTTTTCACGTCGCGGATACCCTCTACTTATACCATTCTTTTTGTTATTCTTTTTATTCCCTCGTCCTCGCCTTCATGGCTTGACTCCTCCATTCGCATCGGTGGCTCTGACTAACGAGTTTGAATCTTCGCGAGTAAAACGAGGGAAATGTTTTTATTCCACTTACAATGCGTGGATTATATGTATATATCAGCATGCATCAATGAATAAAGAGACGATGAGAATAAAATGATTATCTATAACTTGCGGCCTTGTGTGGGCTTGATATATAATCCTGCCTGTTTCTTTATCAATAACTGGTTAATGATTTAGTGCATAAAACAAGAAGAATTTCAATTCAAGGTGAATATTTGCAGATACAATATGCTGTGCTTACTTATGTCCGCAAATTTGCCAGATATCGACCAATTCTGTAATGATTACAGAAAATGATGTAAAATTTACATTAAAAGCTATGATGTAATTATTCAAACATATTTACAAAAGCTTTGTTTGAAAAATGACTTTGATATTCTTATGAGAGAACGACTTTCTAGTTTATTTGTGAAAAAAGTCATGAACATTGAACACATCTTAATAATTATAAAATATTATTACAGAATTGTATAGGTTTCCGCATTTCTCTACCTTTCAATTTGCATTTTGTTAAACAAAATCATCATCAGATTATAAATTTTTACAATATTTAGCCATTTTAGCTTTCTAGATTTTATCAGCAGAATTCAGCGATATGAAATAGCAAATTATGTTTCATACATCAACTCGTATTGAGGAATAGGAAAAATATCAAATGAAATTACATAGAGAATTTCACCGTGATATTTTCGAGGCATTTCCTTTCAAAATCTCGCCATGGATCTAGGAAATCTTTCAAATCTTCAACAATCTTCGCGAATTTTGAAAAGATCCTTGAGAGATCTCATGAGAGGGATCTAGAATCTTAAATCGATCATTTCGATTATTAAAGAAGGAATTGCGGGATGTAAATGATCTCAGAAGTGAATAACCCCTCATTCAAATAAATTTTGACTGAAAATGCGGAATATGTTGTCCACGATTTTGTCATTGAGTTTCGGTGCAAAATTACTGATGAAGAAGTAGTGACCCCCGAATTTTATAAAAACAAACCTAGACCTTTCAATATTTAACGTATTTAAATTGAGAAGAAACACCATATCTCTCAACTTTTGAATTTTTTTCTTATGAACGAAACAAGTTATTTTATTAAATATATTCAAGATTTCTACCAGGTAACTTTAATATCTTTTGTCTACGAGTTGAAAATAATCACACAACTTCCTTAAGCACACGACTTCTTTTAAGAATCTTTAAGCTTGAGATTTACAAACCATCTCATTGAAATTCAAAACATCGAAGCCATTTATGGAAAGTAGCTAAACGCACTTAACAAAGAACTCCCTCACAAATATCAGAACCGTATTTAGTGTCGAGAATTCGCAAATGAGCTCGCACGTCGCGTCTAAGGGCACTGTTTCATCTTCGAAGGTCATCTATGATGATAGAAGCGAGTAAACAAAATAGCGACTTTCACCATTTAGAAGTTGCTCGTGTCATGAAAGGCCTTAATGGTCTCGAGCGACTCACGTCTGAACAATATCTCGAGAGCATCATAGAAGAATAACATACCCACTGTCTCCAGATAGGCAAAATAGTTGTCCTCGAATATGATCAGGGCGTCCCAAATGACTCGGTTTGAGCTCGCGGGTCATGCTAATAGTCAATCATCTTGGGGATCATTAGGGGTGAAGATATCATCGTGCAAGGGAATGCAGCTGTACAACAATGGCAGCTTTCACCTAAGAATAATGAAAGGAGCCACGGTTTTTTTTTTGTGGCCAAGACCTGAAAAGCTCTCGCAAAGTAGGTTCACTTGGCGCTGACAGGCTTCTGCATGTCTGCTTGTCTCCAAGGGTGCGGGTGATACCTTACAAGTGTCACCACGTGTTTTACTGCAGAGGCATCTACCCGGCGCCGGACACCCGATATCAATTTCTCGAGGATGCAGAAAAGAAGATGAAGATCCGGAGACAGTGGTAACGGGAGAAGTTACTCTTCGCCGGATATTCAGAGGTCGCATCCTGGTGACCCGGAACGTCCGGGTATGTCGAGACACGGGACACCGATGTCCGCGACAATGGCGACCCCTGGGGTCAGACGGGTACCTATACGATTTCAGGAAAGAATCTCTAGATTCGAATCGCCTTCGATTCTCATCACGAGAACAAAGCGTGCTTGAGCAATCAAGATTCCCGACCAGGCGAGTTTGAGGTTAGGAGACGTCGTTAGATCGCGACTAGGTTTGCCACGTTCCTGACCGGGTGCCGATAGCTTGGTAATGTCGCTTTCAATTCCGATTCGTCGTTAGCGAGAATGTTCAGAGAAGTCAGCTCGACCTGGAATTTTTCAGAGATAAAATGTTTCCTAGGTAGGAACAATTTGAGGAATGAGAATAACGATGGTGTCGAGGACTTTTTTTCAATTACTGCAGGTCACAAAGGGTCTGGAATGATCTGATTCTATATCTTGACTGGCACCACGTTTTCTTTAAATAGTCTGTCGACGAATCGTTTGAATCTCTTAATCGAAGTTGCTACCGACTTTATAAGAACGTGCTCGGCATTTCTCTTAACTCGAGGGCTGCCACGGTGATGATTGATCGAATGCAACGGGAAAAGGCATGGAAGGTCTTAACGGTACTATATGGAGATCAGATTTTCCCTGATGTAGGTCAAATTAAGACAGGTGATGATTTCAATTCGTGCAGCGATAAAATGTTACCCTTGGTTAAAAAAAACTTACCCAAACAGGTTTTATGATCTTAAAAAATGCCTTACCTGAAACAG